>LR812528.1:11336302-11401302 GCA_903798195.1 Danio kyathit | reverse complement strand
AAAATAATAACACAAGAAACATTTCAAATTAATGTCACCATTTATCATTCACATTCATTTCTTGCATTTTTTGTCTTGAGTACGTGCAATTGTCTTGATTATTTTTATTCAGTTAAAAAATAGAATTCTGGTAAATAAAGTTGTATAAAACATTCAGCTTCTCTGGGGTGCGTTTCCCAAACAACGTTGTAACTCGCGGCTGAACTATCATGGTACGATGCATCGTTTGGGAAAATAACGATGAAGTGACGAGTGTTTCCCAAAACCTGTAGTTTCTCTGTCGCAAATCCATCGTTTGAACCACGTTAGTTATAACGTAAAACGCCCATAATGATGCTCTAAACGGGGTGGAGTAACCACTTCTTTAGAGAAGAACCCCCATAATTTCTTTGTGCAGATTATATTGTTTTACACGCGCACACACATTTAAAAAAAAAATCCAATATTAGTTTTGGTAAAAACATGCACTCGTTTTCCACATTAATTGAAATATATGTAAATGGCACATATAGCGCCTATGCTTCCTTTACAAATATTATTAAGAATATTCCATATTCTATTTTAAATTAACATAAAATCACTTACAAAAGCTAACACGTATTCTATCACACACACACACACACACATACATATATATATATATATATATATATATATATATATATATATATATATATATATATATATATATATATATATATATATATATATATATATATCATATAAATAAAAAAATAATGAGGCTATTTATTAGGAAATTAAATTTAATATTTATTATTTATTAGGAAATGAAAAAAAATCATACTTTAATAATAATATTAATAATATTAATGATGATGACGATTATTATTATTATTATGAAGTAGGATATTTATTTATTTAAATTTTTTTGAAAAGTCTACTTTTACAATTTGACGCATGCAAACCACTGCAGAAATTTTCTAACCAACCATGTCATATACTGTACAGTACAGATACCTAATAAACAGCCTACTATAAATTTAAACGATTAACGTATGCTTTATTTATTTTTTTTTCGTTTTCACAAGCTTTGGAGACGTAACGTAAATTCCGCTATTAAATAATAGGTCACCTATAGCTTTCGCCATGAGCCACGGCTGTGTTCAAAATGACATCAAAGTCATTCAAAGTGTCATTCAAAATGCACTACGAAGGGAGTGCAATTGTAAACATGAAGATCGCTAAAACTGAAGTTTAAAAATGCTTTGAAAGAAAATTACACCTAAGAGAGATGACTTTAATGTTTTTAAAAAAAAAATCATTCCAAGTTTAAATGTTAGAATGTTCTAAATGAATAGGGCATAGGGGGGATAACTGGGATCAGAACACAGCCAGGAACTGAATGAGAATGTTTCTAACTACAGCTCCAGAGGTGTAGTTGCAAGCATAGAAGTTTGCGACGCAGTTTGCGAATGTTTGTTGGAACGACGGATTTGAGAAACGCCAAATCAACAAACTATGTTTGTAACGACACAACTTGCGACCTTAGTTGGCTAACGATGGTTTTTGGAAACGCACCCCAGGATAGATTTATACAGAACTCTTGAATCCATACACGGTATTTTAGATAAGTTACTAATTAAAATACCTAAATATGAAAAGTAATGCCTTTATTTTTTTAAGAAAATAGTCAATAAATTACAGTAGCTAGTTATTTGATTACTAATCACACCCAAGACTGCATACATGTAAGGTTAAGAACAGGTTTGGTGGTATGGGTAGGTTTAAGGAAGGTGTAAGGGATGGGTCAACAGTGTAATTATAAATGTAATTACATGCAAATCACTTTTAAGTTTAAGTACAATGTAAAAACATGTACGGTTTATAATTGAAGTCTAAATTATTTGCTCTCCTGTGATTTTTTTTTTCCTTACTTTTTCCAAATATTTCCTAAATGATGTTTAACAAAGCAAGGAAATGTTCACAGTATTTCCTATAATATTATTTCTTCTGGAGAAAGTCTTTTCTGTTTTGATTTGGCTAGAATAAAAGCAGTTTTAATATTTTTAAAACCATTTTAAGGTCAATATTAACAGCCCCCTTTGTCTACAGAACAAAGCACCATTATACAGTGATTTGCATAATTACTCTAAATTGCCTAGTTAATCTAGTTAAGCATTTAAGTTGCACTTTAAGCTGAATATACTAGTATCTTGAAAATAAAATAATATGTAATATCACATATGTAGTAAAATAATATGTAATGTCATCATGTCAAATATAAAATAAATCAGTTATTAGAAATTAGTATTTAAAACTAGAATGTTTAGAAATGTGTTAAAAAAATATTTCTGTTAAACAGAAATTGGAGAAAAAATATATACAAGGGGGCTAATAATTCAGACTTGAACTGTATATATGTACATAAGTCCATTATATCAAACAATTGATTTAAGTGTAAGTACATAATAATTAAAGCCACTGAATATAAATTGGGACCCTCGCTTATAAAGCAGACAGGTTCAGAGGTTGCGGTGTTGAGTAGTTTTTACTGCAGTGTAATGTGCAGCGTCATGAGTAAGTTTGGAGGAGGTTGATCATCGCTGCTGATGTCATGAGAGAGAGCAGAACCTTTGATGTGCAGTGTGTAATGTCTCTTTAAGGATCTCCTGTGTGTAGTGTGCAGGTAAGTGACACCTGCCCTCTGTCTTATCTGGAAGAATCCAGCGTGGTTTCCAGCTGTGATTGTGTAGAGTATGTGCTGGCCCAGTGGCCTGATGGCTGGCAGCAGTTTCAGGATGGCTTCTGAGGGTCTGAGTCTTGAGTGATTGAGAAATAATTCCAACGGCTGATCCACATCCACGCTGGCCAGACTGACTGCTTCCTGTATGAACAGATACAGTTAAAAGTCAAAATTATTTTATATAACTTTAATTGGATCAAGGAAGTTTGCAGAGTGTTTGCTAGAATATTTTTTCACTAGAGTCTTATTTCAGCTTAACTTGTTTATTTTCAGTTTTTAATTTTGTTTAAAACAATTTAAAGGACAATTTTCCGATTGTCAGAGCAAACCAGTTATCCAATATCTTGCCTAATTATCTGAACTTACCTAGTTAATATAATAACCTGGTTAAACTGCACTAAACAGCTGAATACTAGTGTCTTGCAAAATAAGTACACTGTAAAACCCAACAGTCACATTTATTAAATGAAATGAGTGTAGTTAACTCAAAATTTACTGGAAATTAATTCTACTCATTTGAAAAGAGTTTTGAACAGTGTTGAAGTTAATGTGTTAATTTCAAGAGTTTACACTTAGATAATGCTTGACTATACGTATTAGCTCCCGCCCTGGTCAATAAAAAATAGGAGGGATACGAGATCAGGTAGTTCTCGAGAGCCTCCTGGGAATAGACCACTAATCACGCCAGTGTGTACGTATTAAGTGCTTGTGCCTTTTACTTGTGTTACATGTCTTTAGACTGTGGGAGGAAACCGGAGTACGCGTAGAAAACTCACGCGAACACAGGTAGAACATGTAAACTCCGCACAGAAAGTTCCGACTGGCCCAGCTAGTACTTGAACCAACGACCTTTTTGCTGTGTTGGGGGGTCTTCCAAAATGAAGATGAGGAATGAAGTTATGCTGCGGACACACTAGAGTTTGTGCGTGCAAAGTTTAGTTGTATGGCTCTGCGATCCTCACTTTAATCTATCAAAAATATCAAGGTCCCATAATGCAATTCAGAAGCATAAATTAAAGAGGAAAAATAAAAGATGAATCACAAAATATGGAAAACTGCTAATTTATGCAAATTTTACAATATAGTTGGAAAACATTTTTTTTTTGTCAAGACAAACTTTGATACTACCTTAGAAAACCCTGGTAAAAAGTTTTTTAAAGGCACAATTTTAAATCAATAAAATAAATAGAGATAGAAAAACAAGATTTTAATGATTTATATATCAAAGATAAGATATTTCTGAATGAATCTAGACATATTTTATGAAAGGTCTTCCCCCAAAATAAAGGTTTTAGGATTTTTGTAGAGTGAAGTCTGACCTCTGAGAAAAGGTGTGGCATACTGAGCTAAATCAATATAAAGTTCTGAACCAAATGTGGTGCATGGTCATAAGTAGGGCCAGACAGAATCTGCGGACATTTTTTGCTATTTCTGCAGAGAATTTTGTATAAAATCTGCGAATTTATGCAGAATTATTTTGGGAGTATCGTAACTAAAAACTTAATACATATATATATATATATATATATAAAAACTTACCTTTTTAACTTTAATTTAATGTTTACAATGCAAATCTAACTAGCAACAATTATTTGGTAAACAAAGGAAGTCTATCATATAATGTATCTACTAAAAGACAGAAAACATTACAAACTTTAAATAAATAAATCAAATGAACACTTTGATACTAGTCAATAATATTATTGAAATTAATTTAAAAACTGATTAAATATAAATTTACACACATTTACACAAATAAATAAATAGACTCAATGATGGGTTAAAAATCTGCGGATTTCTGCGTGCGCAGATTCCGTGTTGGCCTTGTCATAAGTTGAAAGCTTTAGGATGAGATGCATTAAGAAATTAGGTCTTGGCACATCTCTAATAAAAATATATTGCTTTTGTCTTTTACCAGTGTGATGTTTGAAGTGTGTCTTCTCCTGATACTTTTCTTTTGATGTCCATTGGTTTTGCAGCCGTAGCAGTTTTCAGGAGGAATATCGTTTTCATTTTCAGGTCCAGCAGCGCCACCTCCAAGACCAGCAGCTGATATACAGTGCCTACAAGTACAATCACTGTCAATCTCACTCAGGAAATAGACAGTAAAGATCAATAAATCACACAAAATGGCAGATGGAAGTGTTTCTACCCGCATCAATGAACTGCAGTGGGAGAAACTGAAACATTTCAAATTCTGCAGTGTTTTTTTTTTCCCACTTCACTAGATGTTCTGTTGAGAATATGTAACTTTAGAGCTATGTGTTTAGCTGCTGGAATATATTCTATAGAGTACATTACTTATTCTACTAGTTCCTGTTCTTCAAAAATACTGGAACTTACAACATAGTAATTATTAATTATTAGTACTAAGTATTAGTGTTATTGGTACTTATTACATAAATACTAATACATTTTTACAGCAGTGACTAATAACTTTTTAATTGTACAGTAACAAATTGTACATTTTTGCCATTGACTTCTGTTAGAGGTGTCATAAAAAAATCAACAATTCAATTCTGATTATTACTGTATAATTGTGACTAGTACAAGTTTGTATATGCTAATAGTTACTTATTAGCTATTAGTGTTTATTTCAAATACTAGTACATAATATTATTACATACTAGTGCTTAATCATTAAGTAACTACTTATTTGTTAAAAAAAACACATTTATAGATTCTAGTTTTTGTTTATTTCATACTAGATGTATTCATTAGATACCAAAACACATTTATGACGACATAGTACATATTCAATAGTAAATCTTTGGTAACCCATTCTTAGAATTGTGCATTTAACTCAATCAAAGTGCACACACATGTGACCACACACCCGGACTAGGCAGACATTGGAAGCCCTTGAAGCAGGTGGGGGTCCAGTGACTTGTTAAAGGGACTCACCTCAGTCATGGTATTGAGGGAGGAAGAGAGAACTGCTAATTAACTTCCCCAACCTACAATCTCTGCCAGTGACAGGATTCAAACTTGCAACCTTGGGGATCACCTCTGGATCACTAACCATTAGGCGTTTTAACTCAAGCAGAGATGAATAGTAACAAAGTAGAACTACTTCACTACTGCACTTAAGTACTAAAAGGCTGGATCTGTACTCTACTGGAGTATTGTTTTTTTCTCCTACTTCTACTTTTACTTCAGTACATATTTTCGATGAGTTTAAAACTTTTACTCTGTTTTTTTTGTGTTTTTTTTATATGTGCTGCATTGTTACTCGTTACAATTATAAAAATGTTATGAATCTTTCCAAACCCACATTATCATTGCCAGAGCAGCAAATGGTTCTGTTACAGGTTTGAATGAGCTGGCTCCTCATCATTCTGACGATCAAAGAAGACAGCGCTGCTTGCTTGCATTAAGAGCACTTTAGTTTGTTTTCGACATAGAAAACCCAGAAAGTCTACCTTTGACTCCTTCACTTTCAACTGTTCATGGCGATGAGGAAGAAGACCACCCGTGGCCCTATTTAGAGTCCATGTTTGCATTTGTCGGCGTGAAAGACAATTCATATAGAATGAAGTGCATACTCTGCTTCCCAAAAGATTGTGAAATAATGGCTTTCAAAAATTCAGAGTCGAATTTGAAGAAACATATCAAGGTAAGTTAAAAATAATATAATACACAAAACAGCAGTTTGAGCTATCCGTAAGTGCTAGATAAGTTAACTAACGTTAGCTACCCATGGTTCATAACATGCTGCAATGTTCACTTAACGTTGACTAGCTGGCTATCATAAAGGCTGTGTATATATATTATAAATCGGAAACTGTTTCTTTTCGTTCTGCTTAATCACATGCCCCAAAAAAGATATTTAAAATAAACAAAACTATATGATGTCTTTTGACTGCTTTCTTAAATAACTACATAACACAATACTTGTACTTTAACTTTCAGTTTTTGAGTAGTAAATTTTAAAATAAACTACTTGCAATACTGAAGTACAAAAAATGTTGAATACTTTAGTACTTCCACCTAAGTATGGTGCTTAAAGAGCACTTCAACTTCTACTCAAGTCACTTTTTGGATAGATCACTTGTACTTTTACTTTAGTCTGAGTCTCTAGTACTTTATACATCTCTGAACTCAAGTGTGACTGGCCATCAAGTTGAGCATAAGGAGTTGTGACAAGACAGAAAAAGTTACTTCACTGTAAAACCCAACTGTCAACTTTATCAAATGAAATGAGTGTAGTTAACTTAAAATTGACTGAAAGTTAATTCTACTTATTTGAAAAGAGTTTTTGAACTCATTGTTGAAGGTAATGAGTTAATTAAATACCTCATTACTTCAACTTAAATGGAGTAACTCAAATGGTTTGAGTTGCCTTAACTTATTAGGCTTTACAGGACTCAGTTGGTTTGAGTTCTCTTTATTTATTAAGTTTTACTGTGCTCTACTTGCTTCGTTGGATTATGGTTCACAGTACTCATTAGAATTAGTTTTTGAACTTAAATAGTTTGTTGCAAACAGTTTCCTCAAATGGTTTGAGTTACCTTCACTTTTTGGGTTTTACAGTGTAGTAATAATTCTAAAATATACTAGTAGTGCCTAATAAATAAGTACTAGTACACTGTAAAAAATTATACGATCAATTAGTCATGACAACGTATGTTTTTAGTTCATTGTAACTTATTAAACAAAGTTAATTACAGTTTGTTCTAACTTAATTTATATAAGTTACATGAGCTGTTTTAAGTCAGTTAAATATAATATAAGTTCAAAGGACTCATAAAGTTAATTCGATTCAGCTTAAAAATGTAAGGCAACCACTATTTTTTTACAGTGTAGTATCTAATTAAATGGGTGGTCCAATGCTATTTCATGATTAAAAAGTTATTTACACTGTTAAAAAGTGAAAGAAAATTATTTGGACATAACACAGAGAATTAATTTTCTCAAAATCTTACGTCCAGGTGATCGTGGTTCTTTTCTTTTTTTAAGCCTGGCTCTCTGTTGAAAGAGAGCAGAAATTATTTTATGGGTGCTCCCAGAAAAGTGTGTGCATGACCTACACGAGAGCGTGCCTATCACGTAACAGTGCTTGGCTGAGAATGTGTCTTTGAATGAGAGGGAAAGTCGATCTTGTTTAGTCATAGTTAATTTAACCCTTTTACATGCAAGTTTTAAATATGTCAACTGATGCATATCAGGAGTTAATTACAATGCATCACTTTTATGTTTCTATGATGATGCATCTGGTTTATTCAATGCAGAGTTGATTAGAGCTGCTGGATTTACTACACATCAATTCATCACTAAACCACACAAAAGTAAGTGGCTGTTTAACTGGGAGAAGAATATAATAAATGTTCTAGTTACCTTTTGTGAATAACACACTGTTTAAAAGTATGGCTAAAACTATTATTATTCCATGTTATCGTGCATTTTGCAAAGCAAATTTTTTTATTTCCAAGTTATTCTGTGTATTAAAATGTCTGCAACAAATGTTATACAATTGAAAGTTCTGATATTTTGATGTTTGACACGTGCCATGCTCATGTTTTTAACACTGGCTTGTTGGTAGTAGTCAGATCTGCTTGGTTTCTCCCGGTGAGAATTGGAAAGCTTTAACTTTGTCTTAAAATATTAGAAAACTAAAGACTTTTTAGATAAAACATAGATAAGGTAGTACTCTATAGGCACTCAAGATTAATATGATTACTATGTACCCGTTTTTTTACTGTAGGATTTACTAGCAGTTTCATTTAAACTGTATCAAACAAAAATACTATTACAATTGTTTTTTAAAAATGATGAACTACAAAAAAAAGGAAAATATTGTACTGGAGATATGGTCATACTGTAAAAGAAATCACATTGTTTAGTATGTTTCCTATGAGCAGACCATTTTCATAATATTCTCTTCAAAATTGCTCATAAAATGCATAGATCAATGATATTTTATACTGTATATATCATATCAAATGCTGTGTCAAAGAATTGTAGGAGCATTTTATGCACATCTCACCCTTGTCCTGCTCTGTAATATCCTGCTGGGCATCCACACGCAAATCCACCCTGTGTGTTTGAGCAGCCGTATCTGCAGGGGCTCATGAAGGACCCACATTCGTCTACATCCTCACAGCTAGTAGATGCAGGATCAAAGCTGAAGCCAGATGGGCAGCCACACTTAAAACTGCCCAAAGTGTTGAAACAGGAAGCTGAACCACAGTTGTCTGGGTTCAAGCACTCATTGTCATCTGAAGAACAGAAAAGATGAATTGCATGGTTGCATTGTAATGATATTAAAGCGATAGTTGAAAATGAAAATTTACTCACTATTTACTCACCCTCAAGTGGTTACAAACTAGTGGTGGGCCGTTATAGGAGTTAACGTGAGACTCTTATCGGGCGTTAAAAAAAAAAAATCGCCGTTAATCTATTCTTAAAGTTGGGTTGGGAGCTGGGTCTATTCTATGCAAGCTATGATGACTTTCACCTTGATATTTTAGCGCGGATGTATACCTGGCCGAATTGCACTGTAGGTGGTGAGAACAAGTCTTCGAACCTGTGTGTATTCCTACTGTGAAATTACCACATCAAACGTGACGTGCTAACATGGATGCAGTTCACTAGAGTGAATCTGATTAATGTTAGCTCCACATCTAACTATCAGGCACCTGTAGAGTTTATGCGTTCGAGTAAAACATATACAAATAAAATGGACTGGGTGCTTTTTTAAATGAATGACTGTGAATGAAAGTCAAATCGGTGAGCCGTCTGACAAAAAAAAGTGCTTCTGAATCAAATCAGCAGGATGCCCTTCTGGATCTTTCACTGACTTCGAAGACACTACTGACTACGCTTACATGGACATCTGTAATCTTATTTGCCTTAATAGACAATAATATAATTAAGGTGTTTATGTGAAGTGCTTTCATGTAAGAGTTTACTGTAATTTTGGGTGACTTTCACTTCATTCATATCCCTGTGACAAACTGGGGTATTAGACGCAAATAAGAAGTAAGGACTGGTGAGAGTGTTATGGAATTTAATAACGCACGCCGAATGGAAAGAAAAAACGTCCACATTTCGTGATGTGTTTGTGTGTGTTTGTGTGTGTGTGTGTGTGTGAGTGTGTGCGGTCCTTTACTGACAGCCGCGTGAGTGGATCTTGTCGGAAAATATGGCAGAAAGTCCTACATGGCGGTAATAGTTTGATTGCGGTGTTTACTTCAATAATGTCACTAATATATGCATACTCCAATTCTTAATTCCATTTCTGTTTAGTTCAGTTATGACTAGTCGGATTAAAGTAAGTAGAAATTGCTGTTTCAAGCTTATGTAGGCCTACAGTTCAAAATTCATATTTAACTGAATAAACTGTTAGTAAACACATGTACATCTAATTGAACATTTATTTTCATCACCAATTATCATAGTAGAACAGTTTCTCAAGCAGTGTGTGATGCATTTTGGAAACAGGAGATGAGCCAACTGGCTTAAGAAACCCTACTTTTACCCTTACTTTTAGTCATTATTTGGGTAGCACACACATTCTGAATGCCTCGGCAGAATTCAAAGGAGCCATTTTAATCTAGATTACAGTGAGATTAATCCAGATTAAAAGAACATATTCTGAAAAAGCTGAAAAGCTGTAACTATTGATTTCCATAGTAGGAAAAAAAATCCTTCTTTGTGTTCAACAGAAGAAAGAAACTCAAAGAGGTTTGAAACAAGTAAAAAGTAAGTACATAATGGCAGATTTTTATTTCTGGGTGAAATATCCCATTAAATAAGAATTGAACCTTCCTCTCTCAGTTGAGAATCTATGTGTTTAGTGGACACACGCAATGTACAGCTTTGGAAATGATTACAGTTCATGTGAAATCAAAATGTACATTATTTGCTAGCTCACATTTGTTATTCTTTAGGCAAACTTTTTATCCAAATCTTTAAAAAGTTAATCCACTAGAAAAAAGTTTGAAAAAAAAAAGCCTTTTGAGCTTAACTAGGTTACCGTTAGTTTGCTATGAGTGAATGATAAAAAAGAAACCCCACCCCTACTCAATATACCATTTTGCACTTGTTTGTGTTTGCCCATTGATGATATCATTGCCCAATATTGCCCAGCAACATTGCTCTAAAAGTTGCTAATTTATCATTACCTTTAGATAAAATAAAACACATATTTACTCAAACCCATTCTTAATACAGGAAATCCAGCGAAACTTAGAACTCTCAAGGGGTCTCTTTTTTCTCTTTATAGCTAAATTCCTCATTTTAAATACATAAGGCCACCCGCTTCTAATGTTATCACTTCATTAAATGGGTGTTAAAAGTGGCTGATATCATCCATCCACATGGTTAATCAGCTATACTAACAGAGAAAACTCCTGATCCAGATCTGTTTTTACATTACTGTGATGGTTGGGTTTAGGGTTGGGGTAGACGTTAATAAAATACAATTAATGAGTAATTTAATAAATAATATAAACATTCTAGTTAACTTCCGGCCGCACCCGTATGTGATCTATAACTGACTAACCATGTGGATGGATTATACCAGCCCTCTGTGCCCACTAGTAGACTCTGTCATAATCTATATCCATATCTATCAGCTGATAACCAGTGATAACGCCCATTCAATCGAGTGATAACATTCGAATCGGCTGTATATGAACAGAAATGTCACTATAGTCTGCTGAAATGTAAATTTGTGTATTTCCTTAACAAGCTGCGGAATGTAGCTGCAAAATTTCCTCACAAAGATAGTAAAATGTTTTAACATTGACTACGTTTACATGGACATCAGCAATTTAATTATTTACCTAAATCTGAATAAGACAATAATATGGTGTTTGTGAGTTGCTTTGAGAATATACCTTTAAAATTCTTGTTTTACGTGTTATAATAGATCGATTAACGTCATTACATTACCATTCTATCCAATGTTTTGTGTAATTTCATTTTTACATTTTTCGACTTTCACTTTCTTTCAGCAACATTTCATTCATTCCCACATGACAAACCATGAGCTACTATAATAACTGATAGGTGAGAATTATTTTAATGTAATTTGATACTGCACGCAGAATGAAAAAATAGCAATCAAGTCAATACTGCAACTAAAATAGGAATACTTGTGTCTTAATTTGATTTGTGTTTACTACTATTATGACTGTAGTCAGATTAATGTAGTCAAAAATCTCATGGTGGACTCTAACAGTTTTTCTCGATTGCTAAAACAATTTCTGAACCCTTGCTCCATTTTCTTACACCACTAAACACAAAACATCTTCAAGCACTATTAACAAAACCTCTGACCTCTCTTGCAAATTGAAACTTTAGCCTCAAAACAGCTTTACCTGTGTTCAAAATCAAGCACTGCTCTCAAATAATAAACAAAGTGATCAAAATGACATACACTATCAAGCAGTCAGTTATCAATACAACACAAAACAGAAAACACAGTGTTCAAAACGTATAGTTCTTAGGGAGAAGTACATTTTTAATCTCAATGTTCAGGGCAATACAATTTGTTCATTATACAGCGTACAATGCACTGTACTACAGTTAATACTAAACGGAACAAAAATCAAAGGTGGAAACGTGATCGATTTGCTTCTTGTCTTTTGGGTTGACCAGAACACTTCATCGACATCACACGCAACATCAGGAAGCAACGGGGGAAGAAGCCTCTTGTGTGCAGTATACAGCCCTGGCATGATTCCTCACCCATATCATCACATGCTAAATCCATGACTTGTAGCAGATTTACCCTGGTGTAGGGTTGTCTATCATACACTTTCCATAAAACTTCTCAATCGGATTCAGGAAATGCGGGTGTGGAGGGAGGTACAAGTTCACAAACTGTCCATTGCAGTCATCCTCTCACATGGTTTCTTCTTACCATGCTTAGACACTTGTCAGATGTGTTTAATCATTGACATGTTTTCTCTATTTGTATTTGATTGTTGCTACTTGTGTTTACCAGTATGGATGGCATGTGCATTAGAGTGCAGCATGTGTTTTGAGAATGAGAATGTGTTTAGAGGTTTGCTGAAAAGTCTAAGTAAGATCTGCACATTGTGTTTTACCATGTGAAATGGTTTAAAGTATTAACGACAGACTGTACAATTAGCTAAATTAGGTCAGGCATCTGAGAACTTAGTTCAGCCAATGGGTTTTAGTGTTTTAGCAATTAAAGTCTGAGCAGTGGCGGCTGGTCAATAGAGGGCGCTGGGGCGCCGCCCCCATCAAGTTAGACTCCTTTAATATGTCAATATTTATTATCACAAATATTAACAAAATAAACTGATTTAATTATAACATTCTAACATTTGTTGTAGTCATACTAACATTTATTGAAAAAAAAATGTATGAACAATATTTTTTCATATGTGTACGGGGCGCCGGACTAATGGGTGTC
Organism: Danio kyathit; assembly: GCA_903798195.1. NCBI lineage: Eukaryota > Metazoa > Chordata > Actinopteri > Cypriniformes > Danionidae > Danio > Danio kyathit. The sequence continues at coordinate 11,388,208 of LR812528.1, read as the reverse complement.
TATGTAGGTACACAAACTTTTGCAAAGCATGTGATATGAGGATAAGCTCTAATTGGCCTGTTTTAAATTGTCTTTGGGGCGCAGCGCTCTGTGCCCCGAACCCTCCTATTTTGTTGTTAGAAGGAATCATATTTGTTTTTATATGATTGGCCTTATGTGATTGGACCATTCTCACTTACACCGTTCACTCAACAGCAGCTCGTCAGTTAGCTGTGCTGACCTTTAATCATATAGTGAAAGCAAGTGCAAGATGAAGGAAAATTCTGTTGTATCTTTGCAAAGATATCCGTTCACAAGGCGTTTGGATGAAGAAAAAAAAAAAAAGAATCAAGGAGCTTGGACCAGATCGACCTTCCTTGCAAAACTAATGAAAACAAATTTACCAGTAGTCAAGTGATCGCGAGCGGGTGTATATTCGGGGCTTTTCCAGCATTTGTCATGACAAACGGAGTTGGCTGGCAAGTTGAGATGTAAGTCATGCCTTTTACTGTTTTCCATGTTTGCTGTTTCAAACAGCATGACACAAGAGAGGCTGAATGCATTGGCCATGCTGTCAATAGAGAAGAGACTGGTGACTGAGATGACTGACTTTAACCAAAAGCTCATTAAGAAATTTGCAAGCCAGAAAGAAAGGAGAGCAAAATTAATTTTTAAGTAGTGCTACTGGCCAGTGATTAGGCAACATTTGTGTGCGTGTGTGAGTGTTTACTGATTATCTTGATTACTTCATTACTGATAAACACAAATTGAACTAAAATGAACTGATTTGTGATGCATTTATTGTATGCTTTAGTCATTTTTGTTTTTTGGTACATCACCTGAAAAATGGCTTTTAAAATGCGCCCCCCTCACATTTTTTAACACCAGCCGCCACTGAGTCTGAGTATTGATGTCCATGTAAACATATTGATTGTAGGGACATTTGGTTAGGCCCCACAAACGAAACAACTTATATTAAATTACATTTTTGAAAATGTAAAAACTCAGTTCGAGGGTTGCGTTGAGCTTAATATAAAACTTATTGTCAATTATGCCTACATGGAAAGTAATCATGATATAATTTTCTAGCTACATGTCACCACGAAGTTAGAGAAATGTATGTGTTTGTATACTGACCCACACACTGGTTCCACTGTTGGTGTTGTGTGTAACCCTGTGGACAGCTGCAGCGAAATCCTCCAGCAACATTCTGACAACCGAACTGACACCTGTGATCACGCGCACACTCATCTACATCTGAGAAAAAGAAACAACACTATCAGTTTTTACAAATTGGACTGAAGTTGATTGAACATAAAAAACTCTGTTGTCCCCAAAACATGTAATTTATTCATTGAAATTTCTCATTTCCTTTTATTTGTAGTGTGGTTCTGAAAAATCTTGATTTTAAAATGCAATTCGATTCAATTCATCATTATTTCTATAGCACTTTTACAATGTAGATTAGCTTCACATAGAAGATTATAGTAAATTGAAACAGTGTCAGTTCAGTTTTCAGTGTTGAAGTTTAATTTAGTTCAGTTCAGTTTGGTTTAATATTCACTGCTGAAAGTCCAAACACCGAAGAGCAAATCCATCGATGCGCAGCTCCACAAGTCCCAAACCAAGCAAGCCAGTGGCGTCAACGTCAAGAAAAAAAACTTCACCAATTGGCGAAAGTGAAGGATTAAAAAACCTCGAGAGAAACCAGGCTCAGTTGGGCACGACCATTTCTCCTATAGCCAAACGTCTTGTGCAGAGCTGCAGTCTAGGCGCCGGAGGCTGGAGACTGCTGGATGTCCATTGTTGAGAAGCTGCAGGTGGGAGTGGTCAAAAGCTATATAGCACTTGCCTTAGAAAAGAGGTAGAATTGGGACTGGACCTAACTTTTCAAGCAAAACGCTTTGAGATGTGTTTAATGTGGAAGGCATTGTCTATATTTCTTAGCAAACAAGTCAACTGAGGGCATCATGGGCTACTGTAATCTCTCACCAAAGGAATCTGTTGAGAGGACCTAGAATTGCCATTTTGGTCCTATGCATTGTTATAATGCAGCTATTATAATGCAGTGTTGTTCTATTAGTGATAGTAATAATTATTAAAATAAAAAACCATATTATGGGTTTTTGAAAATGAGCTTCCATGCAGTGTGTAACACAGCACTAGTGAATGAAAACATCCAGATGAGGTTTAAATCTGAAAGTGCACCTTGTTTAAAACCAGGGCTTGCTTAAACCAGATCTGTTACCCCGATATGTTTCGGGACCTCGCAATTCACAAATTAAGCACTGTTTAAAACTATTGATTCTTTATAGTTGACTCAGAGTTGAATAAATGAATCGAGTTGGGTTCGGATCTTTTGATTGATTGTATCGACGTCGACACGGTACATCACCAAATATGTAGTTCCAGTTTCGATAAAATGTGAACGCGCTTTCCCTCCACACACAGGCGTGGGGGATCACTGGACTAATCATGATGCGAAGATGACGATCACTGACAGATGGAGATTCGGCTAAGGGGAATAAAGAGTTAAAGTTATTTTTTACAACAACACCAGAGTATAGCCAAAGTGCTGTGTTTGTTCCTGTCATTTTTCTGATGATTGATATAATAACCTACACTACATTGCGGGATTTGCCAGCCGTTTGCTATTGAAGGAGCAGCAGAGACTATGGGACTTTGTCAGACTTTGACAGGGACTTTGTCAGTAACTTTTACAGTTCAAATGGACCAGTTTCTTCTTCCTCCGGATCATAACATGTAAGTGTGATTAAAATTGTTGCCTCGTTTTGTGTAGTTTGCAAAATATGTGTTTAATTGTGTGTTATAAGTCGTAATGGCCCTGTGCGACTTGTAATCACGTATCTACAGTATTATAGATCAGTGCATCTCTCAGGTTAAATCTGAATGGGGCGGTTCACATATCACGTTCCAAACCATGTCAAAAACGTGATGCGTGCTTCTTGCTTTACCGATTTACATGCGTTTCTGAGGTAGTAATCCTCTGCTGTTTGTTGCTATGGCCACCATCAGCTGTTCCTCACAGTCAGTTTTAAAAATAGTTCGACTTTTGCCACTGTGTGGATTTATACTGAATATGTGTGGTTGTTATTACTTGGGGTTAGGGTTAGGAGTAGAGTAATACACTGGTGTTTAACTGCATTGATTTATTTAATTCCTGCATTGGGCTCTCACATACTTTCTGCTACTTCATACTGTAGCCGTGGTGGGCATTTCTTTTGACCAATCACAACAGACTGGGTCATCGGTCCAATCAGTGCAGATTAGCATTGCGTTAAGGAGGGGTTAGGGAACAAATGAATCGCTGAACGATTCATATGGGAGTCGTTGGGATAATAAGGTAAAAATAAATGCATATTAGAAGATTATATTGACCTTGCATGCATATCAGCCTGTTGTTGGAGACCCCCAAAACCAAAATATGACATTTTTAAATGCAAAATAGGGGATCTTTAATACTCAAAAAACACAGATTAAAGTGCTTGTTCCTCTGCATTCATGCAATCTGAGCTCTGATTACTGTTCTGTAACATGAAATGAATGTCACCTAAAGCTCATAAGTGCTACAAATACCACAGGTGCTGATCTAGCTGTAAATGCGTCCAAAATCCACTGAGCAATTATTACAAATCTGTTTATAGGACACCAGTTGGCTGAGCAGTGTTCCAAGACTGCTGATATAACAGTCCAACATTTATTGGCATTTGTCTTTATTTGTACCATTGTTTGTTTTAATCGACTGTCATCTCTGTTTATTACTGGTGGGAATTCTTCTATATTTTGCTTTGATAATATTACCTTCCTGTATATTGAACTTTAGAAAATGTAACTGACTGTTTTCAATTATTCTTTACATTTCCTACACATATAAAGTGGGGGTTGTTGAATGATTGATTTTGACTAGCTGATGAACATTCTAAAGTAAAAAATTTTGCAGATAAACGCACAGCAAAGTATTGGCAGGCATACAGTTTCATATCACTACACTGAGTGAGTTCAGCTATTTCACAGCTTACAACTGTCAAAAATCAATACAAAACAGAAGGCTTCGGGTGAGGTATGTGAAAACTAGTACTACAGGAGATGTTTGAGGGGGGAAATCCTGACAAATACCTTAAAATATAGCATCTGAACAGTGACTTTGGGTGCAGTATCTGTAGTAAAAGTGGAATAACTGACTCCAGAAAAAATTATAAAAATTTTCTTGCAGCTATATATTTATTTTTTTATTTATTTTTAATTATTTTCTAACAATTCAAAGGCCCTTTGTCAATTATTTCTTGCATATAGTGCAGTACTGTCTTCATTCTGATTGGCTAATGAACATTCTGAGATGTGCAATTATTTTCAGATAAACTCTATTCTCATGAAGTCCCAGGCAGATCTTGACTGTATTACAATTCCAAATCACTACTCTGAATAAGTTCAGTTATTTAATAGCCCACGACTATTTTGAAATACAGCATCTGAACAATATCTTTAGGTGAGCAACTGGACTAAAAGCAGAACAGTTGAATTATTCATTGTGGCGGAATCACCACTACAACTGTGCATTACTATCTAATACCATCTAGTATAGCACGTCATCAATTATTTTAACATTTATGTTATGATCCTTAGCTGGAGTACCAACTAGACTTTTATAAAATGAATCAATCTTTATATTTTAAATATAAAGTACTTAAAAGTACTTAAAAGTATATAAAGTACTTAAAGATAGATCACTACAGTTGCTTTTTAGTCAACTATGAAGCAAAGTTATTATAGTTTTGCATTTTTAAATGAGGTTTTACTTCGATATTATTTAAAAATTTGCAGGACATTTCGGTTTAGTTTGTTTATCTCATTAATAATTTTGTTCGTTTAAGTTTCAGTTTTACTTAGCGAATGCATTTCTGTTTTGTTCTATTTTAGTATATATTTAGTTTCAGTTGAATTAATTCTAGTTTAGCAAAGATAATAAAGCACGTTCAGTATAAACCAAAGCAAATTTTACTGTTTACACAGCTTACATAACTCTTACGCAAACCTCTTAGTAATAACAATAAAACAATCGTTTGAACAAACACTGAAAAGCCCTGAAAATGCAATGAATATAAGAAAAAAAAAAGATTAATTCAGACAAAGATCTGCATATTAAAGGTCATATCGCATGTAGTAAACTAGTAAACATTTTTAGTAAAAGCAGAAAATATAGAACGCGTTTTTGTATATAAAATATATAAAATAATAATCTATAATAAATAAAAAATAAATAATCTTTCCATTGTTTGGCAGTAAGGCGATGCAGTGGCGCAGTAGGTAGTGCTGTCGCCTCACAGCAAGAACGTCGCTGGGTCGCAGGTTCGAACCTCGGCTGGGCTGGGTCAGTTGGCGTTTCTGTGTGGAGTTTGCATGTTCTCCCTGCAGTCGCGTTCCTCCGGGTGCTCCGGTTTCCCCCACAGTCCAAAGACATACGGTATAGGTGAATTGGTTAGGCTAAATTGTCCGTAGTGTATGTGTGTGAATGTTCCCAGAGATGGGTTGCGGCTGGAAGGGCATCCGCTGCGTAAAATCGTGCTGGATAAGTTGGCGGTTCATTCCGCTGTGGCGACCCCGGATTAATAAAGGGACTAAGCCGACAAGAAAATGAATGAATGAATGTTTGGCAGTAAAAGTGCCATCTATAGGTATTTTTATTAAAAGCCTCAGGTCAGATTTTCCACCACAGAATAAGTAATTATAAATTTTTTGCTAATTGTTATTTTATTTTACATTTTATTTTCATTCATTCATTCATTTTCTTTTCGGCTTAGTCCCTTTATCTATCTGTGGTCGCCACAGCGGAATAACCCGCCAACTTATCCAGAATATAGTTTTACGCAGCAGATGCCCTTCCAGCTGCAACCCACCACTGGGAAAAATCCATTCACACTCATGCTCACATATACACTATGGACAATTTAGCTTACCAAATTCACCTATACCACATGTCTTTGGACTGGGGGAAACCAGAGCACCTGGAGGAAACCTATGCGAACATGGGGAGAACATGCAAACTCCACACCGAAGCACCAACTGACCCAGCTGAGGCTTGAACCAGTGACCTTCTTGCTGTGAGGCAAACGTGCTACCCATTGCGCCACCGTGCAGCCCACATTTTATTTTAGTTAATGAAAACATTTTTTGACCAGGAGTATTAGTTTTGGTTTTCATTTCTAAAATATAGAAAAGTCAGCTCAGGTTGAGTTCAATAAAGGGTCATGAAACCCCACTATTTCAGTTCAAGTCTACCTCAGAATAAAAAAAAAACTGCTTCATGATGGGCGTGGAGCATCATGAGCAGAGGAAGGAGGGGCGTTGGCCGGCTGAGCAGGGAGAAAAGATGGGAGCAAACAACTGTCAGTTGACACAAAATCAGACTACAAAAATCAGACACGAAACGTGAGGAGACCCATGATTTTATAGTTTACAAAGTTAAAATGTAAAGAAATAAACAGTAAGTAATTAAATGCCCTGCTACATATACAATAGGTTATTTATAATTTCATATAATATACAAATAACCACAATTTGTTAATAATATAAATGAGAAGGACTTCTCTCCTCCTGAATCCCTGGGTCTGAATGCAGATACAGTGGATAGCAGTGCAGCAGGTCTCTTGCCTTATCTATTTTAACCATTACACTGGTAATCCAGAGGATTTTAAACATAGGCAAACGTGGCAGCACAGATATAGTCAATGTGTCTGAATGGTAACAAACTCAACTGATAAAAGACAAAGTCCGCCATTCTACAATTCCCGTAAAGCTCTCCCAACAAAAATGCTTGCTAGACACAAACAGATTAGCTGTATCGGCCCTGACAGCATCGCGGGGAAAACCATACAACAAACTCTGTGGATTATGGAAGCAAATACATACGACTCTTCATGAACAACTAACTACTGCATGCCGTGCGCGGCCGCAATCTCACAGCTTGGCAGGTCTGTCTTCAGAAAGCACGTGCTGTCATGAATAATTAAGAAGCAGGGTCATCTAATAGGATAAGAAAACTCAGATATGATTAATAATGAGAAACCAACACATCATCACTCCACTAGCAGATGCACGCTACGTCACTGATTTTATTCCCGCCCCAAAAATGACTTTAAACCTGGAGGATGAAATTAGCTGACAAAAGCTTAAAATTATTAATTTATTAATTAAAGCTAACATTGTCTTAATTGATGCTCAACACACAAATCTGTTAAAATTTAAAAAAAAAAAAGTACTTGAGGGTTTCTTGAACCTCTAAAGTGCAATTCATGTGCCCATCTCTGTAGCAAACACATATTTCATACCATCACAGTTGTGGCCGAGAGAGTCCAGACTGAAGCCCTGTGGACACTCACAGCTGAAGCTTCCCACTGAATTCTGACATGCTCCTCGCAGGCCACACGGTCTTAGGTCTGACAAACATTCATCAATATCTGAGTGAAGGCAGAAAGAAACATCTTACCATTGTAAGGGCAGAACGACACATGACAGACACACCTAACTGACATACTGCTATTTAGTTCATTTACTATTATCATAATTACATGTAAACTAAATATATAGCTGCAATATTTCCAAACAATTGGTGGTTAGTTTCGCTGTGACGACCTCTGGATAAATTAAGAAATAAGCAGATGCAAAGTGAGTGAGTGAATATATATAAAAACACTACTTTTTTTTATCAAATATGCTGATAATATAGTATTGGTGGGATGTGTAGAGTCCATTTTATTGTTGGACAGCAGCAGTTGGACAGCAGATAGCAGATCCTTGCAGCTTAATACCAGTAAGACTGAAGAAATGTGTTGTGGAACTAACAAATGTTCTGTGAACCTTTGTTAATTATTGGGGAGGAAGTTGAACAGGTGAGTTCTTTTAAATATTTAGGTGTGGAAATTGACTTCAAATTCACTTTTGATAAATACTCAGAGAATGTTTTTAAAAAGGCGGTTGGGTTTGTTGAGAAAACTAAGAAGGTTTGATATTGAGAAGGACACTTTGACTGTTGTGGATAAATCTGTTTTTACTTTTAAATTGTAGCCAGTTTAACTCCCTCTCTGTTAAAAGCAAAAATAAACTTTTAAGATTAGTAAATGTAGCGAGTAAAAGAATTGGTGAGAGACAAACACCTGTCACTGATTTATTTATGACATCTATAAAAAGAAAAACCTCCATTATTGTGGAAGACTCTTCCCATCTTGTACATGGTTCCTTTAACTTACTTCTGTCTGACAGATGGTATACATTGCATCTGGAAATTATTCATAGCGCTTCACTTATTCCACATTTTTTATGTTACAGCCTAATTCCAAAATGGATTAAAATCATTTATTTCCTAAAAACTCTACATATACATATACAAAAATACCCCATAATGACAATGTGAAAAAAGATTTTTTTGAAATTGTTGCAAATTTATTAAAAATAAAAAACCTGAAAAATCACATGTACATAAGTAATCACAGCCTTTGCCGTGAAGCTCTAAGTTGAGCTCAGGTGCATTCTGTTTCCACTGATCATTCCTGAGATGTTTCAGCAGCTTAATTGGAGTTCACCTGTGGTAAATTCAGTTGATTGGACATGATTTGAAAAGGCATACACCTGTCTATATAAGGTCCCAGGGTTGAAAGTTCATGTCAAAGCACAAAACAAGCATGAAGACAAAGGAATTGTCTGTAGACCTCCGATACAGGATTGTCTCGAGGCACAAGGCTGGGGATAGTTACAGAAAAACTTCTGCTGGTCTGAAAGTTCCAATAAGCACAGTGACCTCCATCATCCATAAGTGGAAGACTTAACCACCATGACTCTTCCTAGAGCAGGCTGGCCATCTAAGCTGAGTGATTGGAGGAAAAGGGTCTTAGTCAGGGAGGTGATCAATAACCTGATGTTCACTCTGTCTGAGCTCTAGTGTTCTTCTGTGAAGAGAGGAGAACCTTACAGAAGGACAACCATTTGTGCAGCAATCCACCAATCAGGCCTGTATGGTAGAGTGGCCAGACAGAAGCCACTCCCCACCTGGAATTTGCTAAAAGGCATCTGAAGGACTCTCAGACCATAAGAAACAAAGTTCTCTGGTCTGATGAGACTAAAGTTAAACTCTTTGAAGTGAATCCCAGGCGTTACGTTTGGAGAAAACCACGCAGCGCTCATCTCCAGGCTAATACCATCCCTACAGTGAAGCATGATGGTGGCAGCATCATGCTGTGGGGATGTTTTTCAGCAGCAGGAACTGGAAGACTAGTCAGGATAGAGGGAACGATGAATGCAGCAATGTACAGAGACATCCTGAATGAAAACCTGCTTCAGAGTGCTCTTGACCTTAGACTGGGGCAACGGTTCATCTTCCAATGACCCAAAGCACACCGCCAAAATATCAATGGAGTGGCTTCACAAGAACTCAGGGAATGTCCTTGAACGGCCCAGCCAGAGCCCAGACCTAAATCCTATTGAACATCTCTGGAGACATCTGAAAATGGCTGTACATCGTCACTTTCCATCCAACCTAATAGAGCTTGAGAGGTACTGCAAAGAGGAATGGGCAAACATTCCCAAAGACAGGTGTGCCAAGCTTGTGGCATCATATTCAAAAATACTTGAGGCTGTAATTGCTGCCAAAGGTGCATCAACAAAGTATTGAGCAAAGGGTGATTTTTCAGGTTTTTATTGTTTTATTTATTTTATTTGTCATTATGGGATATTGTATGTAGAATTTTGAGGAAATAAATGAACTTATTCCATTTTGGCTGTATGACAAAAAAAAACTAAAACATTTGGAAAAAGTGAAGCGCTATGAATACTTTCTGAATGCACTGTAAAATCCCTTTAGCAAAAAAAGGCTTTGTACAAAAAGACATTTATTCCCACTACCATTGTATTTATGATGTAAGCCTTTGTTTAAACACAATTTTCTAACCCCTGTGGGATTAGACAAGTGCGTTTAGTGAATTGAATTGAATTGTTTTTATCAAGGGATTTGGCATTTACTGTTTTAGTAGTCAAAGGTCATCTGAGAAGGACGCATGTTTCACCTCTGCAAGCTGTGTGATGCTGGCTGAAACCTGCTGGACACTTGCATGTGAATCCACCGATGGTGTTCATGCACGAGAACTGGCAGTTGTGTCGTCTGCTCTGACATTCATCCACATCTATAAATGAAAAACTCCAGTCAAGCTACTGCTTTCACCCTGTAGGCAGAAAGACATCTCAAGGACATCTCGATGTATCAAAAGTCTAAAAAGTCCACTCCATCATCAGCTACTGATAAACTCTCTTCATTACTCAAATTACACCACATGTCCTCAATACACAGTGCTTATACAGCCATTTGTACTCTAAACAATGCATTCATTCAGGTCTATCAGGACAAATTAATAATGGCACACCAAAGCAGTAATAAAGCAATGCTAATTGAATATGGAGGAAATTAGAATCCGAGGAAAGCTTTAACATTCTGAACATTGTGTACTGTACAGAATGTTTTGTACCTTTGCATGACCTGCTGTCATCTTGCAGAGTGTAACCACGGGGACAGGAACATGCATAGCTGCCCTCTGTGTTCTTACATATGAAGTTACAGGGTTTTGGGGACATACCACATTCATCGACATCTGACAGAAACACAATCACACAACCAAGAAAAGCAAACAATAATGCTTCCAAATGTAACATAGATATAAATAACTGACAACCATAAAGCAGTGAGTTTTGTAATGTACCAACACATGCGGTTCCTGCAGTGGATGCGACATATCCTGGTTTGCAGTGGCATCTGAAAGAACCCATCATGTTGATACAAGCGCCATTGGCACAAACACCTGGAATTAGTTTACACTCATCTATATCTGTGAACAAAAAAAGGTTTACTGGCAACTTAAATCTTAAAGACAGCATGAATAGGTACAGGGTTTTTATTTTTCTGTCGAGATGTCAATATTAGTATTGACATCTCAATATAGACCTTATTGAATAAAAGGAGCACTCCACTTATTTATGGAAAAGGCTCATTTTACAAGACACCTAGAGATATATAGTTGAGTTTTACCATTTTTGAATCCATGAGCACTTACATTTAAGCTTTAAATCAGCATACATTATTGAATCAGATTATTAGACCATTAGCACTGTGCTCACAAAATTCAAAACAGATAATTTTCTTATTTAAAGCTTGACTCTTCTGTAGTTACATGGCGTACTAAGACTGACGGAAAATGAAAGTTGTTATTTTCTAGGTCAATAAGGCTAAGAACTTTACTCTAATTCCAGCGTAATAATCAGGGGACTTAGCTGCAGCAGGCATAATAATATTATCTAGCCTGAGGACTATTTTCAGGTGCTGTATAATTTCATTATATTATAGTGATATAGAGAGTTGAACAATTAATCGGATTCATCTATGCTAAGCTAAGCTAAAAGTGCTCCCATCAAACTCGGTGATGGGTTGAATGGATTTAAATATTGTAAAACTCCACTGTTTATCTTTTGGGAGGTTGGTCTATTTCCAAAAAAGGTGAAGTGTTCCTTTAGGGTAAAGACTTGATTTTGTCCTTTGGTAATTGATTGGATGGTTGTCATTTCTCCTACGATCCCATACTAAATAAATCAAAGAAGTCTTGATAACACATTATTTAAATGTCTTTGTTACACATGTTCCATGAACCTACTATAGTAATTACAATTAATTGTGCATAATTATATGCATCTAACCATAAACTAACAAGAAACCTTAAAATAAATTGTAATCAAACTCTCTTTTCAATTCAGGTCTAAGGGTTTCTGAGCTAATGATCAAATTCTCACCATTTGCTGACCTTAATGTTTTTTTCTTCTGCTTTTAAACACAAAAGAAGACATTTTGAAGAAGGTTGGAAAGCGGTAGTCATTTACATAGTTAAAGTTTACAACATTCTTAAAAATATCTTTATATGTGTGTTCAACATAGAAAGAAACTCTAAAATGACAAAAAATATCTTTAATGTGCTTTGTGTACTTTTTATATTCATTCATTCATTCATTTTCTTGTCGGCTTTGTCCCTTGCGGGGTCGCCACAGCGGAATGAACCGCCAACTTATCCAGCGCGATTTTACACAGCGGATGCCCTTCCAGCCGCAACCCATCTCTGGGAACTTCCACACACACATTCACACTCATACTCATACACTACGGACAATTTAGCTTACCCAATTCACCTGTACTGCATGTCTTTGGACTGTGGGGGAAACCGGAGCACCCGGAGGAAACCCACGCGAACGCAGGGAGAACATGCAAACTCCACACAGAAACGCCAACTGACCCAGCCCAGCTGAGGTTCGAACCTGCGACCCAGCGACGTTCTTGCTGTGAGGCAACAGCACTACCTACTGCGCCACTGCGTTGCCACTTTTTATATTGTATTATAATAATATATTATTCCTTAATTTAGTATTTAAATGCAGGTATGCCTGCAATGCATCAATTAAAGATATAGTTTACCTAAACATTTAAATTCTGTCATCATTTATTCACTATTCACTTGTTCAAAACTTGTTTGAGTTTCTTTCTTCTGTTAAACATAAAAGATATTTTTTAATATGCTAGTAGCTGGCACCCATTGACTTCCATAGTATTTTTTTTTTTGCTATTATAGAAGTCGATGGGTCCTAGTAACAAGCATTTTGTCTTTTGTATTTAACCGAAGACAAAAAAAAAACATAAACCCATAAAACCATGTGAGAATAAATATGAGGTAATTTTCATTTTTAGGTGAACTATGCCTTTAATAAGATGACCGTACTGACCGACCTGTTCCGTCTATGGCGTATCCATGGCCATATGGACAGAGTTTTTTGTAGTTGGCCGTGGCAGGCAGAGGGCAGAGCTCACACTGATCCCCCCACCCATGACCTCCATTACAGCAGCACTGAGACCTGCTGACAGGAACACGACTGCTGGACGACATCTGACACATGGTGTGCAGAACTTCAGTGAAACAGAAGCCTTTCCTGTAATCTGAGAACCAGACATCAGCACAAATTAATTTACATCATAACAGAGACTTGTATTGTACAAATATGCACATATAGTGCACCACACAGTGGTGTATAACATATCCCACACATCACTGCATCCTTTAAGTACGGAACAAGGGGCAAATTATATATGGGCAAAATGTTGGGTTTTTAGGTTTGAATTTAGTTAATATATTTATTAACAGGATTACAGAATATACAGCATTTTTTTACAGTATTTATCATAGTTCAGCATTTACTAATGCATTATTAAAATACAAAGTTGTGCTTTTAAACATTAGTTATTGATAGTTGCATAGTGAGTTAGCAAAAACTATGGAGCCAGATCAGTCTCAAAATTAATACATTTATAAAATAAAATTCAACACAATACAATACAACACAATACACATTTACAAAATTAAATTTGTAAGTTCAAAACACGATTCGTAAATACACAAATCCAATTCATAAATTCAAAACACGATGCAAAAATACACAAAACCAATTTGTAAATTCAAAACGTTATTTAAAAATACACAAATTCAATTTGTAAATTCAAAACATGATTCAAAAATACACAAATCCAATTCGTAAATTCAAAATGTGATTTAAAAATACACAACTCCAATTCGTAAAATTCAAATTGCGATTGAAAAATACACAAATACAATACATAAATTCAAAACACCACTCAAAAATACACAAATATAATTTGTAAATTCAAAACATGATTAAAAAATACACAAATCCCATTTGTAAATTCAAAACACAATTGAAAATTATGCAAATCTAATTCATAAATTCAAAACGTGTTTCAAAAATACACAAATCTAATTAATTTGATGAAAATATTTATGATTTTTACTTGTGAATTCCCAAATTCTGTATTGCACTTAGGAATTGTTTTTTGAATTTATAAATTGGATTTTGTAGATGTGAATTGTGCTTTGCATGTGTGAATTTTATTTTGTAAATGTATTTTTTATTATTATGTATTATCTGGCTCCATAAAAAACTAAAAATGGACAACTTTGTATTCATTTACTAATGTTAACATTATGTGTAAAACATGTTAAATTTAATAAATACTGTAATAAATGTATTGTTCGTTGTTTGTTCATTATAGTATATACAATTAAATTTAATGGAAACTTTTCAAGTTCAAAAGGATTGAGAGGTTCAGTGGAGAGTCTTTACACAACGTCAGAAATCATTTTAAGGAAGACAGCCGGGTAATAAGCATTATAAAAAGAACTTTAAGCTATCACAATCAAATGTAAAATAAAATGCATTGAACCAAAATAATGTCAAAACAATATAATCTAAGTTTCTCTAAGTTAAGTTTCTCTACCATTCTGTCCTCACCATATATCTTGCTGAGAAGAATAAAAATGTATGCGCCTTAATGTAAAAAAATAATAATAATTTTGACCCACACTTCTTTTAGCACTCCAAAGCTTCTGTAAAGATTTTGGCAGGTACTTCCAAACTTCCAATCTCTCAGTTCTGCGTAATCACATGTGCAGGTATGATACTGTATATATAAAATATACAACATACACTTCCTACTATAAATATCTAAAAAGTTAGAATCTCTTTCCTTTTAAAAATTTTTAAAGAGTGCAAATCACTACAAACTACTGATGAAATCTTGTGTGGGCTGGTTGTAAAACAAAGTTGGAGGCTGGAGATAATTTGTTCTTATTTTGTATTATTGCATGTTGCATAAACTGAGGATAAAAATATAACATCATTAAATCATCATGTGTAATACATGAATTTTAACTACTAAAGTAATGTAAAAGATGTTAACAGTTATGTAGACAATTGTAATATTTAATTTGCAATGCAGTCTCGTAGCTCTAAAAGGGATTATTAGATGATAGTTTTACAGAAGAGATGCAGTTAATAATTTTTTTCAACAAGGGATATATTATTCATTTGCACCTCTTTGATTTGAGCACTGCAATTACATTCAGAGAGAGAAAAAACACAAAAAACAAGGGTTTTACCAAGACATTGTGTGGCTGTAGAGTCAGTTTTGAACCCAACACCACATTCACAAGTGTAGCTGCCAACAGTGTTTACACAACGGCCATTCTCACAAACACCAGGCTGAGTCAAGCATTCATTTTCATCTGTAAGAAGAAAAAGATTTACACAAAAAACACAGACCATTAAAAGAGACTCTCTTTTCCAGTCTAGTGTGAACCAAGTCTAGTTCGTTAACCCTGCCATTCCCATGCCCCCAAAACTAATTACATTCCTAACAACACTGTTAAGTAATGCTCTTTACACCCCTAATCATTTAACATACACACAGTAATTGTGTTCTGTGTTTCTTGTGTGGAACATTGTTAATGATAACAAAGTTCCACACAATAAAGTACATGTTGCTTATTTTAACAGTTGCATTATTAACCAAATAATTAGTCATGAGACTAATTATGTGGTTAATAATACAACTGTTAAAATAAGCAACATGTACAGTACTTCTTCAGCCAGTACATGTAAAGACCCTTCTGAAGTTTGCTAGAGAGCATTTGGATGATCCAGAATATGATTGGGAGAATGTCATATGGTCAGATGAAACCAAAATAGAATTTTTGGTAAAAACTCAACTTGTCGTGTTTGGAGGTGAAAGATTGCTGAGTTGCATCAAAAGAACACCATACCTACTGTGAAGCATGGGGTGGAAACATCATGCTTTGGGGCTGTTTTTCTGCAAAAGGCCATGCACTGTATCATGAGATTTTGAGTGAAACCCTCCTTCCATCAGCAAGGGCATCAAAGATGAAACATGGCTGGATCTTTCAGCATGACATTAGCCGCGTTTCCACTATCGCACCTAAAGCGAATGATCCAGGGCCAGTCGCGTTTCCACTGTCACTTCCAGGGCCTGACCGGCCCAAGCGGGGCTTCCTCGGGGTCATTGGCCGACCTTTTTTGGCCCTAATACCTTGGGCCAAAGAGGGCCAGCTGGGGCTTCGGGGGGAAAGAAAGGAGAGGCGGACTTTTCCCGAGTCTGGTAAAGATGGCGTGCCGTCATTACACTAGTTTTCCGATCACACACAAGTACATGCGCCAAACAAATAAATAAATGAATGAATAAATAAATAAATAAATAAATAAATAAATAAATAAATAAATAAGGAAAAGAAAAACATATAGCTGGTCAGTTTAAGATAGGCTATTCCATAAAACACCTTATAGGCTAGGGGTCTTTTGCTTGTGATCACCCTTATGTTTCCCTTTTAAATGTAAGGCTGTTGCATAAAATAATAAAGTTTTAATTTATAAGTGACATTTCTTTGCTGCGTCCCCCTCAATGTTTTAATATTGCATAATAATCTTTACACCATTTTAAAGACACAGCCAGTAAAGGTTGTCGAGAATTTTTGTCAAGTTTAAAAGGTGTGTGTATGATGTGCGCGTTTAGATGCCTGTGTGAGAGACTGGGCAAAAGAGCGCTCGCTTGACAGCACTATTGATGCCGCAAGCGGCTGGGTTTCTTTCTTTTTTTTCTTTCTTTTGAAGATAATACAAAATATGAATACAACAAAAAGACATAAAACTTTACAAATGACGTGTCTACTTTTGTAGGTTCAAAACAATAGTGTCATATCTAGATAAAATAGCCTAAGCTATATTGAAATCATTTAAAGAATTACAAATATAGGATATAATAAAATCCCATTAAATAAATAAAAGCAATATAAAACAAACAAAAGCTATAACAATGTAGGTATATACAATACATAAATTAAACCGTTTCAAGCCATTAAACTTTCTTTTTACAAGAGCCTATCTGAAAAAAAGATTGTAGATATTTTCTAAAAACAATAAACAACGAAGGAGTTTTGAAATATTATTTATAAAGTATTTGGATACGATGATATTAATCAAATCGTGCAAACAGAGAATTTTTTGGGTGAGAGAAACTACCTTCTTTTCTGTCATCCAGTCCTGCACAGTGCTGCTTTATAAATGCATTGGGAAAAACTGCACGTAAAAATGTCCTCAAATAAATGTTTATGTTTTTATATGACGTGTAAAATTGACAAATAAAATTGTAAATGTAGACCTTCAGTGGATATATAGCTGTTGAGCGCAACGAAATAGGCTATATTTTAATACTTGCTCTTATGTCCTGAATTACTTAAATCTCTCATTTACTTAATATAACAGAATAATATGCAACATCCTTAAATTATTCTCCTTAATAAAGGGGAATTACATATTAAGTGTCGTATAGCCTAGGGAAAAATGTATATGTTTTAGGTCTCTAAAACGAGGATGTTATAAAATACATTTTATACCGAGTTGTTGCTGTAGAATTTCTGTGGTTTTATATTATGGATGGTGCACTGGGTCATCCCTCCGTTAGATGCCAACAGTCAGTCTCCAGTAAACAAATATAATGAATTAAAATACACAGGCCTGTGCGTATGGACATATAATGTAATGCTGTACAGTAACATGTCATTTGTTTGTTTAGGTTGTCTTCATTTTAATCGTTTTGTGATGATGCGATGGTGTGTTTTATCTGCCTGCCTGATTCCCACTGAACTGAGCGGGTTGTGTGACATTTGATTTAGGGGACGTTCTGGGGTGGGGTTTGCGTGACATGCTGCGAGCTACTAGCCCGAAAGTGGAAACGCAACATGATTTCGGCCTCACTGCTCATTGGCCCGGCCTGGCCCGTTAAAAGCCCTGGCTCGCACTGGCCCCACAGTGGAAATGTGGCTAATGATCCCAAACACACCACCTGGGCAACGAAGTAGTGGCTTTGTAAGAAGCATTTCAAAGTCCTGGAGTGTCCTAGTCAGTCTCCAGATCTCAACCCCTTAGAAAATCTTTGGAGGGAGTTGAAAGTCTGTGTTGCCCAAAACATCACTGCCTAAAGGAGATCTGCATAGAGGAATGGGCCAAAATACCAGCAACAGTGTGTGAAAACCTTGTGAATACTTACAGAAAATGTCTGACCTCTGTTATTGCCAACAAAGGGTATATAACAAAGTATTGAGATGAAATTTTATTACTGACCAAATACTTATTTCCCACCATAATTCATTACAAATCTTACAATGTGATTTTCTGGACTTTTTTTCTCATTTTGTCTCTCATAGTTGAGGTATACCTATAATGAAAATTACAGGCCTCTCTCATCTTTTTAAGTGGGAGAATTTACACAATTGGTGGCTGACTAAATACTTTTTTCCCCACTATACCTTCTCCATAAAACTTTCACTCAGAGGTCACTCAGGCCAGAACACTGACTGAACCATTTCACGGTCATGTACTGTGCTAAAATCAGTCACACACTAGTATGTTAAAATAGGATGTCACAATTTCCCTAGTGTCCACCCTTCTGCAGTGTGTATGATTAGGATTTGCATGTCTGGATTCATAACGCACTCAAACAGATTTCAAAATGTGTATTTGTTGAATGCTGTGTATTAAAAACAAATGCTCTTTGTGTGCAAGACAAGTTTGTGGTTGTTCTCCATTTCTTCCACTTTTTCAGATAAAGAAAAATGCAATCTGTTAAACACATGATTGTGTGCATGATATTGGACTTGTTTTTTTTGCTTTTTCCCCCTTGTTCACAAAGTTTACCGAGTTCACCTCACAGATACAGCTGTCAATAAACTATTGTGTCATTTATTTTCAGTGTGGCTACCCCTGATAAATAAGGCACTAAGCCTAAGAAAAATAAATGAAAGAAGATTGTTCATACTTACAGTAGTTCATGTTAGTAAATACATCAACTAACATGAACTAATGGACAATTATTTTAAAGTGTTGCCAATATTTCTATATTAGTATCTTTTCTCTTTTAGTATCTCTATTAGTATCAGTTAAAAAAAATACATTTTACCTTGACAGGCCTCATCACTCATCCTGCGGATCATACCAGTTGGACAAACACACATGAACGTGCCAATTAGGTTGTTACATTCCATTCCTCTGGAGTCACAGTTATGAAGATCTTCTGCACACTCGTCCACATCTGTACATAAAGGAGATCACATGGTTTCAGCAGGTTTCATGAAGTCAGATTCAAAACTTTTATGAATGACATTTTACTCATACAGGGCTAAACACTAAGGATTTTCTAGTGGCCCATTAAAAAATGTCATTCAATCATTTTAAATAATGTGTTGCTACATGTCCTATACATAATGTTTATTTAAAAAAAATCGAAAAGTTTTATAAATATAATAAACTAAGGCCCAATCCCAATTCTATTTTTGTACCCCTACCCCTTCCCTTTCCCCTTGGCCCTTACAACCGAGGGTTAAGGGGAAGGGCTTCAAAATTTACCCCTAAGAATTGGGACAGCACTTCAACACCCGCACACGTCATCATACGTCATCGCGATCTCTTGCTTCATATGAGATCAGACGATAGCGACTGCTGTAGTTATTCCAGTTGTGTTATTTTTTGGTATTTATCTTCAGGAAATTACTGAAGGCATATATCATGCTATCATAATGATCTAATGTGGCAATAAGATCATAACTATACTGTGTATTTACACAGTGGCCGTATTCATCTATGTAAACAGTCGAAAACAACATTAACATTATAGCAGACACTGTAAAAGGCTCATTCTCAGCCACTAGACTTTTCTGACAGGGTGTTCGAGTGTCATCGAGTGTCAGAATTTTGTGGAACTGCTGTACAGGAGTTATGATTATTTTTTTTAAAAAAGCGCATGACGGTAAAACACGAACGCGGTTATGAATATATTAAAACATGTGTTTGTTTGTCGTAAAAATTCGTAATAATGACAAAAAATACAAATTTGTGGATCTCTTTTCTTGCGGGTTCAGCAATACTGCCGTTGTGGTAGTTATATTCTGGGAAACTTCTTACCCCTTCGTTACAAGTGTGCTCCTGAAAAATCTACGTTCGAAGGGGTGTATACCCCTTGCCCTTAGCCCTACGCCTTCAAGCTAAAGAGAACTAGGACACCACTACCCTTTGACGTGAGTGCGCAAAACGAGGGGTAGGGGTAAAGGGAAGGGCTAAGGGGTAGAATTGGGATTGGGCCTAAATGGATGCACAACAGTCTGTCTAGGGGTGCGTTTCCGAAAACGATTGTTAACCAACTAAGGTTGCAAGTTCCATCGTTATAAACATAGTTCAGTGATTTAGCATTTCCCAAATCCATCGTTCCAACAAACATTCGCAAACTGCGTCGCAAACTTGTGCATTTGAAACTACACCTCTAAAGCTGTAGTTAGAAACATAGTTCCTTGCTTTGTTCTATTCACAGTTATCGCCCCTAAGCCCTATTCGTTTAGAACATTCTAACATTTAAACTTGGAATTCTAAAAAAAAAAAGCATTAAAGTCATCTCTCTTAGGTGTAATTTGCTTTCAGAGTATTTTTTCAGTTTAGTTTTAGCAATCTTCATGTTTACAATTGCGCTCCCTTCGCAGTGCACTTTAAAAACATTGATGTCATTTTGAACACAGCCGAGCGGAATTTATGTTACGTCTCCAAAGCTAGTATATTTTTTTACAGTCATTGCTCCAAAGCTTGTGAAAACAAAAAAACATAGCATACGTTAATGCTTTTATTTTATAGTAGGTTATTTATTAAAAAATGTAGCCTACTGTATATGACATGGGCCTGTCAGTTAGAGCATTTCTGCAGTGGTTTGCATGTGTCAAATTGTAAAATTAGACTTTTAAAAATAAATAAATAAACAATATCCTACTTAATAATAATAATAATAATAATCATCATCATCATCATCATCATTATTAATATTATTATTATTAAAGTAGGATTTTTTTCATTTTCTAATAAATAATAAATATTAAATTTAATTTCCTAATAAATAGCCTTACTATTTATTTATATATACGATTATTTCAATTAATATGGAAAACGAGTGCATGTTTTTACCAAAATTAATATAGAATTTTTTTAATGTGTGTGCATGTAAAACAATATAGTTTACACAAAGAAATTATGGGGATTTCCTCTAAAAATGTAGTTACTCCACCCCGTTTAGAGCATCATTGTGGGCGTTTTACATTATAACTAACGTGGTTCAAATGATGGATCTGCGACAGAGAAACTACAGGTTTTGGGAAACACTCGTCACTACATCGTTCTTTTCCCAAACGATGCATCGTACTATGATAGTTCAGCCGCGAGTTACATCGTTATTTGGGAAACCCACCCCAGGTCAGTGTCCCCACTAGATAGCTATGAATACATTGAGAACTCTTATTCGAATGTAATTGCGAGGAAGATAATTAAACTATATTGGTTAAAATTGTAACTTTTGTTAAAAATTCTATTGAGATGGATTGTTAGCAATTGGATGGGTGTTGGTCCGATTTGGTAGCTTTACACAGAGAGAAAATTAAGACCTGTTTAAAATTATTTAAGACCTACAACACAAGAGTGCATTTTAAGACTTTAAAGACCCCTGTGGACAACAATACTATTAAAACCTACATTTACCTATACTGTGATCGGTGATAAAGGTTAGAAAAGTTATATTGTTAAAACCATTGATTACTAATGATATTTCATACCTTGACACATACGTCCATCCTCTCTCAGTGTGTAACCAGATGGACAGCTGCATTCGTAACCCCCGAAAGTGTTAATGCAGCGAAATGCACAGAGCAGAGGATTCTGACCACATTCGTTCACATCTGGACAATCAAAAATAATACACAGTCAGTCAAAGATTGAGTTTGAATGGTCGCTTAGGCTAAATCAGACAGATAAATGACAGATAAAAATCAGCTATCATGTGCAATTATTTATTGAATTATTTTGAATCATTCATTTGTTTGCTACATTTGAATTATTAATTCATAGAGGCTTTCAATAGAAAATATTGATACTGATACTTAAAGGGTTAGTTCACCCAAATATAAACATTTTGTTAGCAAGTACTCTTATGTTGTTCCAATCCCCTGAGACATTTGTTCATCTTTAGAACACAAATTAAGATATTTAGATGAAATTAGGAAACAAATACATTCTCAAAACATTCCATATGACTTGAGTGGTTCAACCGTGATAATGCAGTTTTGCAAGAACATATTTGTGTGACAAAAAAAAAAAAACTTTGTTTATCAATGTTTTCTATTACACGTCAGGTCAGGATACACATTTACTACGATCAATACCACATATTTGCCATTAGAGTCAGCAGTGCAACACAAGAGGCATGTTGCCCGTAGTAAACACAGACCCTGACCTGATGTGGAAGACAATGGCAAAACAATAGAAAAAGGTAGATTTTTGTCACAAAAAGTATGCTTGGAGCTTCATATGCTTACAGCTGAATGACTGAAATTTCGACAATATTTTTGGTTGCTTTTCTGGATTTTTAACATCTTGGGACCATTGCTTGGTAACACTTTAGTTTAGGTCACAATTCACTATATTAACAAACCATTAACTAACACTACTAGCTTAATAAACAACTAATTAGCTGTTTAATAGTTAGTAAGGTAGAAGTTGGGTTTAGGATTTTCGGTAGGATTAGGGATGCAGAATAAGATCATATTTTATAACTACAAATGAACAGTTAATATCTTAATAATAGCCTGGAAATAATCCAGTATACTAAAAAAATGATTCATTGAATTTACATTTTTTTTAGGTAAGTGGTTGCAAACAATTTATATGGGCTGAATTTAAACAAACAAATTGAATTGAACATTACTAAATTGAACATTACTAAATTTAATTTGTTTAAATTCAGCCCATATAAATTGTTTGCAACCACTTACCTTAAAAAAAATTTCAACCCAGGCTCATTACTGATAAGTACCCCTGTATATAATTCTGGACAGTGCGAAATACATCTCAAGAGGTACGTCTTTTTTGCAGTTTTTTGTTTTCGCGAATCCACTAGAGGCTGCTGTGTACGCTTTTTCAGATCTCAAACTTCTCTCACGAATGCCATTCGCACTTGCTCTTCTTGCATAAACCCACCAAAGGCCGCTGTTGACCAACTGACTGACTGACTGACTGACCAACCGATAACCCCACACACTCTCTACCCTAAACCCAACCGATAGTGTTTTCAAAAGCACCGATTGACCAGCACAAAAGCAATCCAGAAAAAAAAAAGTCCTCCACCTAATTTTTTCCACGTTTTCAGATCTACATGTAACCACGTTCTCATGCTGTTGTTTCTTTGTTTTTATTTTATTTTTTGCCTTTTGTTTTCATTTTACCTGCTTTCTGGAACCGTTCTTCGCCGGACTCTAACCATGTTGTCGCAGTCAACTCCTCTTTGCCTTTCAAGTCCGCCGACATATATGGAGAGCTACTGGGCAAACTGGTAGCTTAAAAGGAGTCCACACGGAGGTAAGCTATCAGCTGGTAGCACAAAACGAAATGGAAGCCATCGACAGCATAGTACCATCCCGTAGCATTCGTTTTAAAGACGAAATGCAGCCATACTTAGCTCTGGCTAAATAATTTGCACTCTCCAGAAATGTAAACGGGGGTACATTTTCCCATTGAGTCTGTGTTGAAAATTTTTTGTAAATTCAGTGTAGTTAATGGCATGAATTGTGACCTAAACTAAAGTGTAACCCCATTGCTGTCTACAGTATATAAGCACTTGGATTTAATCTAAAATATCTTATTTTTTGTTCCGTTCTGAAAGACAATGTCATACGCAAGCTTTTTTAGTGCCTCTAAAGCTGTTTAAATAAAGCTGTCATATCAGATGTTTTTGTCAGTTGACCTTCACAGCTCATCATCGGTCCAGGCTCAAATCCTTCCGCACACAAACACTCAAATGCCCCGATTACATTTGAGCATGTGCCGTTTCCACATGGGTTTCTCACTGAACATTCATCAATATCTGTAAAAACAGAGAGATCAAAAAACTGGCTGAACAAAAGATCGTCCTTCAACAGTGACTAAATCATTTGTGAAAAATTTAGCACATCCGAACACTATTCTGCTAACTGTTTGTATCGAATTAGTCCCACAGTGATGAAATTCTGTTATCTGACTTTTTTTGAATGTTCATCCTTGAAAAGCGGCTTAGACACAATCTACAATATATAAAGAGCTACTATATATATAATAAAGGTGACTTGTCAAAACTGCTGTGAGGTGACAGCGCTGCTCACTGAGACACAATGGCTCAATGGACTAATAAAATGTCAGGCTTATATCAGTGGAGAAACAAGCTGCTGAGCCCTATGAAGAGATCTGAATGCTGTCAGTCATTTGCACCCAAAAAGTGACGAAAAGTGAGTCATTCGGTTACAAAGATACAGTAGTTGCTGATTTCTGGAGAGCAGAATTTCAGCCTTATGCAAATGAGAAGTGGTATGATGCAGTAACTACCAATAGGAGTGCAGACAGCAATTTGTCTGCAATAGGATATATATATATATATATATATATATATATATATATATATATATATATATATATATATATATATATATATATATATATATATATATATATATATATATATATATAAATAACACAGTTGAAGTCAGAATTATTAAAGCCCCTTTGAATTTTGAATTTTTTTTTTAAATATTTCCCAGAGCAAAGAAATTGTCACAGTATGTCTAATAATATTTTTTTTCTTCTGGAGAAAGTCTTATTTGTTTTATTTCGGCTAAAATAAAAGAAAAAAGTTTTTTTTTTTTTAAACATTTTAAGGTCAAAATTATTAGCCCCTTAAAAGCTATTTTTTTTCGATAGTCTACAGAACAACCAACGTTATACAATAACTTGCCTAATGACCCTAACCTGCCTAGTTAACCTAATTAACCTAGTTAAGCCTTTAAATGTCACTTTAACCTATATAGAAGTGTCTTGAAAAATATCTAGTCAAATATTATTTACTGTCATCATGGCAAAGAAAAAATAAATCAGTTATTAGAAATGAGTCATTAAAACTGTTATGTTTAGAAATGTGTTGAAAAAAAATCTTCTCTCCGTTAAACAGAAATTGGGGAAAAAAATAAACAGGGGTGCTAATAATTCAGGGGGTTTAATAATTCTGCCTTCGACTGTATATATTTATTTAGTGGGCAGCACGGTGGCGCAGTGCGTAGCACAATCGCCTCACAGCAAGAAGGTCTGTGTGGAGTTTGCATGGTCTCCCAGTGTTCTCGTGGGTTTCCTCCGGGTGCTCCGGTTTCCCCCACAAGTCCAAAGACATGTGGTATAGGTGAATTGGGTAAGCTAAATTATCCGTAGTGTTTGTGTGTGAATGAGTGTGTATGGATGTTTCCCAGTGATGGGTTGCAGCTGGAAGGGCATCCGCTGCGTAAAACATATGCTGAATAAGTTGGCAGTACATTCCGCTGTGGCTACCCCAGATTAATAAAGGGACTAAGCCAAAAAGAAAATGAATGAATGAATGAATGAATGAATGAATGAATGAATGAATGAATGAATGAATGAATGAATGAATGAACATTTATTTATGTTTCACAGATGAAAAAATATCATGCTGGTTAAAAACAACATGGGGGTGAATACATTGTTATAGAATTTGTATTTTTGACACTACACTAACAGTGCTATAATCACTGCCAGTCAAAAAGTGTCAGTCATGTAGATATATAAACATATATGTATTCACCACCATGTTGATATTTTTCATCTGTGGAACATAAAAGAAGATAGTATCAATGCTTTGTTTTTATTCACCGTTTTTGTGATTATTCATGAATATCCACACAACAAATATACCCTAAACGGCTCCATTAATATTTCTTATCTCATCACATTCAATTATGAATTACATGAAACACATAAAAAATCCTTTTTTTAATCAAAATAGTTAAACTAGTTGATTAATATGCAGCAAGCCGTTGGTCATTTCTAATTATTATCATAAAAATATCATTAAACATTACATTTTCAGCTACTTGTGCCTCATCCTGCACTCTTTCACGCTGGAATTTATGTTAAAATTCTGTGAAAAGTAATGTCATTTCAGACATTGTGACACAGATAAACACTGTTAGGTCACTATTGCTGTTATAATAATATCTACGTTTGTTACAGCCAACATTTTAGCAAAGTATCTTCATTTCAGATTGTTACAACATGAGTGTGAATAAATACTGTAAAAAAAAGTAACCATTATTTCTTGAACAAAATATTTTGTATGCAGTACATGCAAGCAAAAGTACTTTTGAGGTTACAAATGGTTTATTTTAACTGTTCTTTTTGTTTGTTTTCTTACCATCACAGTGTGTTCCTGTGTAGTCAAGAGTGTATCCTGCTGGGCACTCACAGCGAAAGGAGCCGTCCATGTTGATGCAGCGGCCGTTCACACAGATCTCTGGATTCTCCACACACTCATTTAAGTCTGAAAAACAGTGATGCAGCGTGTGACATTTCTGCATACTAAATCTGTACAGCTGCAATTCTGTGGACTAATGTTTAATTTCTTCAAAAGTAAAACATTGTTATTATTTAATTTTTTAATATTCATTATATTCTAAAATCACCTATAGACCTTAAACAGAGGAGCATCTTTAAAATTTTTGACAAGTATGAAAGAAAGGCTGTGAAAGATAAACATGTATTATTAATGGATTGTACTGTATTAATTGTTCATTACTAAATTCAGTATTGCATTATTTACAAACCATTTGTATTTAAGAGTAGTTGGTGGCTTTTAGAATCATTCAGAATGAGTTAGTAAATGATTAATAAACTATTCAAATCAAGATGTATATACTTTATGTTTCAGGCATATAGTAATAATTATTATGTATGCTAATAAATGCTTTATTAACTCAACTTCATTTAATTTTGTAACCTGAAGTGAGGACTATTTATGCTTTGCAAATCCCTTATAAATGACAATTAAAGGTTTAATATCAAATGAACAATAAATGTTTGTAATCTGATCTAAAAAATAAAATTACTCTAAACTTTAAACATGATTCCTGCTAAATAACAGGAGTGACAAAATACAATTAGAAATAAATACAATTAAATAAAGTTGGACAAACAACAACAATATGTTAATTTAACAATATATGATACAACATTTCAAAGTTATTTAGCGAAGTTTAAATTGTACAGTAATTGAAATGAATAGAAATTAGTAAAGTCGTTTATTTTCTTCTTCTTTTTTCCTGTTTAGAATATAACCGAGCCTTTAATTGTCATTTATAAAAGATTTATAAAGCATAAATAGTCCTCACTTTAGATTAGGTCACAAAACTGGAGGAAGTTAAGTTAATAAAGCATTTATTAACATTATATGCCTGAATTATAAGATATATGAATGTTATTTTGAATAGTTTATTAATCATTTACTTACGCATTCTAAATGATCTCAAAAAACCACCAACTATACTTATATAACTAGGTTGTAAATAATGCAATACTAAGTATTAAAAAAAATCATTAACAAAGTATGAAAAATACAATCATTAAGTAATGTAAAAGTAAATGTAGAGTAATGTGGAGTAATATAATGTAGAGTTAATACTTAACAGATAATAATTTAACTTTTTGCTCATTCTTAATAAATTATTCATAGTGTGTAGTTATTATAAAGTGTTACCAAAAAAATCTGTTTATTAACAGTAATTAACGGTGTTTACCATTTATTTACAGTTGTAAATTGCATTATAGAATATTGATCTCTGCTCTTTTGACTTTTTGATGTTAAAAATTCAACTCTACAATTTAACAAAGTGAATTTATTGACATTTTAATAGTTTGAAATAATATAATGTATAAGAAATAGAAAATAGAAAAATAAGTCATATACAACACCAACCAAGACAATATATCACTTTTTAAACCATTAAAAACGTTAATAAAAGTCACTTTTTCTACCTTTTTAAGGTTAAAAGTTAAAGTTAAAAGTTCAGGGTCCCATATTGCAATTCAAAACATAAATAAAAAAAAATTTAAATAAATGAAAAAAAAATTTAAACAATAACAAAATATGGAAAACTGATAATTTTACGGATTTTTTACAGTGTGGGATCTTTAGTTAATGTCTATGTAAACTGTAAGTTAATTCATGTTAAATTTTGTTAATTATTTAATAAATAAAATAATATATAATAAATAAAATAAAATAGGGGCGACGCTGTGGCGACCCCGGATTAATAAAGGGACTAAGCCGAAAAGAAAATGAATGAATAAATGAATAAAATAAAATGTAACGCTTTATTTTGATGGTCCATTTGAGTATTAATAGACTGTCTGCTTAATATCTGTTAATACTGCTCCTTCAACAGACATTTAACTGACTATAAGAAACTTTGCAAGTACATGTCAACTTACACTAACCCTAACCCCAACCTAACAGTCTACTTATAATCTAAATAAAATTAGTTGCAATGCAACTTAAATTCAACAAACGGACCATCAAAATAAAGTGTGACCAAATAAAATAATAATAAATAAATTTTTGGCATCTACCTGAAACCATTTAATAGAGCCTAAAAGTGTTGTCCACAGTATTGTCTTTACCTACACGTGTGTCCCCAACACCAGGAATGATCCCATGACCAAACGGACACAGATCCTGAAATGCTGCTGAAAACACACAAAATACAAAACTGTGACAATGATTTAGGTCTGGTGTTGTGGTGGTATATTTGATGATGATGGTGATCTCTGGTACCATCATGTTCTTTAGGGCACAGCTCACATGGGTCACCCCAGCCCTCTTTGGCCATGATACTACAGCAACACTTGGCTTTGGTGGTGTTAAATGCCTGCGGGACAGAGCACTTGCCGTTCTCAAAGCGTGTGAAACAGAAGCTCTCTCTAGTGTCTAACACAACAAACAGCAGACATATTGTTAAGCATCATTTAAAGGGCATATGAATATGAAGATTTTATGCATAGTTATGACAACTGTCTTTAAGTGTTATTAGCTCAGTTATGTAATTTTAAATGTAAAGGTGACATTGTTTGAGATCTCTTTGTTATGACAACTTGACAACCAAATACATCACAGCCTATCTTTGACTTTGTCAACTTGATATTACCAAAACACCATAACTTGTCATAAATCTGGCATAAACATGATTGTCACAAAGCCATTATAATTGTGTCATGTACATTTTTCTGATCACTTTTTTCAGTGGAATACTTTTACAACAGTGTCATTAATATTTAATGACATTTAATGATAAATTCAATTTGTAATGTAGTTGAGGTAAAAAAAAATATATGAATGACATAGTTATAAAATTCTTTTTATATATTGCTTTATGACAATCATGTTTATAACAGATTTATGACAAGTTTTGTTGTCTTGATATTTTTAAGTTATTTATGTTTAGTTGTCATAACAAAAACATCTCAAACAATGTCATCCCTGCATTTATAATGCACAATTGAGTGAATGACACTTAATGACAATTGTCAAAAGCATGCATAAAAAACCAAGTGTCATTTCATGATTATAAATGTTCCATGACAGTCTTATGAACACCCACTTCAAGTAAAGTGTTCCTTTTATTACTACTAATGTTAGGTCCCAGAAACATTTTCCTGTTTAAATGTAGTAAGAGTGTGGGATGAATGTGATGAATTACCATAACATCTGCGCTTATCTTCTGACAGCACAAATCCTGGTTTACACACACACTCAAAGCTGCCCAGACTGTTGAAGCAGGTCCCATATGTGCAGATCCCAGGCTCCTCTGAACACTCGTTTACATCTGAAACACACATACAGTCAAAGTCAGAATTATTAGCCCCCCTGAAGTATTAGCACCGCTGTTTGTTTTTTTCCCCAATTTCTGTTTAACAGAGAGACGATTTTTTCAACACATTTCTAAACATAATAGTTTTAATAATTCATTTCTAATAATGGATTTATTTTATCTTTGCCATGATGACAGTAAATAATATTTTACTAGATAATTTTCAAGACACTTCTATACAGCTTAAAGTGACATTTAAAGGCTTAGCTAGATTAATTAGGTTAACCAGGCAGGTTAGGGTAATTAGGCAAGTTATTGTATAACGATGGTTTGTTTTGTAGACTATTGAAAACCATAGATATATGCACTAGATATCACATAGGGACCCTGAGCATGCATCAATAGCGCCGCCACATTTGTACAGTGCTCCTAGGACAAATGTCATTCAACAGCACTAGTCAAGACACTGTGCCAATTATCTAGTCAAATATTATTTACTGTCATCATGGCAAAGATAAAATAAATCCATTATTAGAAATGAATTATTAAAACTATTATGTTTAGAAATGTGTTGAAAAAATTATTTCTGACTATAAAATTACGCTGAATAATAACTTAATACATAATAACTTAAAGTGCTACAATTACAGTACACTTTTATATACTCTAAGGGTGCTTTCACATCTGTAGTTCACTTTATTTGGTCCGGACCAAGGGCAGTAAATAATACATTGTAGCATTTTCTGCCGCTTTCACACCACACTGATTGCTTTGGTCCGAACCAGTTGAAAAGAACCAAAATGCATTCATGTGACAAAATCCACATCACTCATTGGCCAGATGTTGTTGAACATATTTCCTAAACTGCTTTTCGATTGGTCAGAATTCACGTGCGGGAAAATCCCAATGGAACTCCCGCAAATAAACAAACCGGCAGACACAAAATGTTGCTTTTTACTATGGAGGGACAACTGCGCTGGCTGATTGTATCCCTGCTCATAGTATACTATATAGCTTGTATACATCACTTTAGAAAAAATATACATTTCGAGAATGAAGCACGGCTGTGGTTGGAAAACAAAGTTTTAAGTCATTGCAAACGGCGAAGGTGCATCGTACGTCACTTCAGGAGGAGGCGTGAATTGATTTTTTATAAGAATTGGCATGAAAAAGATATTAATTATCTTTGTGATTTACTTGATCCACAAGGGAACTTCTATTCATATGGTGATGTTATGGTTAAATATAATTTTCCTGTTATTCATAAAGAATTTCATACTGTGATTAAGGCCATACCTAATGGCCTTGCTCATTTAATGTAATGCCACTTGTCATTTGAAGCGATTGTTAAAAAAGAACCAAAGTTTTTAGTTGAAGACAAATGCATTTACGACCTAAAATGTAGAAATAAAAATATAAGAAATGTGTTTCAGTCAAAAAAAGAGAATCACTCCGAGGGGAAAATTTCTTTGGAATTTCTTTAATAGATAAAATTAATTGGAAAAAAGCTTGGCTCTTACCTTACAAATTTTGTTTTCCCAACAAAATTAAAGAATTACATTTAAAAGTGTTACATAATATCTACCCCACAAATGAGATTTTATCTAAATTTGGTAATCCTTACTCAAATTGTGTCTTCTGTAACTCAAGCATAGAATCGATTGATCATCTTTTTGTCAAATGCCCACACATTATTGTGTTTTGGTCTGATTTATCTGTCTATTTTTCATCAAAATGTAAGTTTAACATTGAGTTTTCCATGTGTGATATAATTTGTTATTTTTCTCATGACAAACATAACATAGAATTTTTAGGTAATTTATTTATTTTATTGGGTAAATATTATATTCACAAATGTAAATTTTCTTCATCACTACCTAAGTTGCAGGATTTTCTTTGTGACTTAAATTGTTTAATTACTACTTTACAAAATGTTTACAGCAAAAAAAAAGTGTTAAAATTGTGAAAATTTATAAGGACTTTGTAAATATTATTTAATTTGATAATTTGCCTAATTTGTACTGGATGTCATCCATTGTTATGGTTAATATGTTTGTATTGCTAAAACAAACAAAAAAAAAATAATAATAAAATTTTTTTAGCTAAACTGCAACATGGTTATCTTCCGGAAATATTACCAACAATCCATCAGGTAATGTTTTCCCTCTCTCTCTCTTTTGGTAAAGCGCTGTCAACAAATACTTTCTCCTCCACATCCTCCACATTCCATGATGCATCCTCCACATGCATGATGCATGATCCAGGCAGCTGGATTAGTCCAAAAAGGCGCACTACTTTTTGCGGTTGGGTCTGTTTTATTTCGGATCATGTTCTCACCACAAACGATCCGCTCCAAGGTTCGTTTGAAAGCATATCGAGACCACCTCTTCAAGGAAGTCTCGGTACGCTTTTTTGGTCCACTTTTGGTGAGCACTCGAGTACGATTGCTACATTCACACCTGCCCAAACAAACCGTACCAAAAGGGAAAACGAACTCTAGTGCGATTCAACCGAACTAAATAAGGCAGGTATGAAAGCACCCTAAGTAGGTAAATTTAATTCCAAAAGGTATTCAAGCAATATACTTACAAGTATAATACTAATACATATGTTAATGCGTAAAGTATACTTTAAGTTCTTATAAATTACTTAAATATACTTAATAAAATTTAAGGTTTATTTTTTAAGGGTGGTGGCGCTGGCCAAGTTCACACCAAAGATGCTGGAAGTCCTGTGATCTCAACAAATGTATCTATGAAAAAACTTGTGTTTTCTTGTTTTATTAAAGCTTTATCTTTCAGTTTTATGCTCAGAAACCCGAATTTTTGCTAATAAACCATGTGCCGAATCACAAGCGCTTGCAATTTAACACAGTGCAAGCAGTGCACTTTCCGTTGCATTGATTTTAAGAGTACTACTACAGCTCTGATTAGTGATAATTTGGCTCGTTCATCATCTTGATTACTGCTGTAGCTACTGAAAAATGTTTGTCTAGGTTGGAACAGTGATTGTCTAGCTGAGGGCCAGAAAACCAGCTTCCCATGCCGGTCCACTAACACTGAAAAAGTTCTGGAGTTCCTATCATGTTCTTCTATTAAAAATCCCCATAAACACTCCCTTTCACATGAACTACAAATCCACCATGTTATGGACTACATATTCAGTCATGCAGCACACACACACACACACACACACACACCTGCTCCAAGTCTCCTCTGATTAGACTTTCACAGCTGGAGCTGCTCTAGGACTAATTCATGGACTTTAAGTACTGCTCAAACACAAACACTGTTGCTGAGTCTTGTCTACTGTTTTAGTGACACTACAACACGTGTGCTGCATGACTGAATATGTAGTCCATAACATGGTGGATTTGTAGTTCATGTGAAAGGGAGTGTTTACCAGCGATCTCAGGTTGTAGATCGCTGGTGATTGTGACACCCCACAGCATGCATTTGGCAAATTTCTTTATTTATTTATTTTAATTTTGTGCAAGTGACCACAGGTGTAATCACTATTGCCACTAAAGTGATTAGTTTTGTTCCTTCTAAAGTTATTATATTTTACTGTTCATTAAAAAAGCAACTATTCTAATTACAAATAATGCAGTTATTGAGATGTGATACACTTTTGAATCATTTGGCATTTTAGCCTTTGCACTCATTTCTGTTGTGTACCATGACCTCTTGTTGGGCATCTTAAGCACCACTCTTACCTACGCAGTGATCACTGTGGACAATATACCCATCAGGACATAGACATCTGAAAGAACCATCCAAATTCAGACAAGTTCCAGGAGCACATATCCCAGGAATGATTGCACACTCATTAACATCTGCATTAATTAAAAGACAATACAGACAGTTATGATATGGTAATAGGACTCCAGTCTTACTACAAATATAACTATCAGTGTATATATAGTGTGAATATTTATATTGTTGTATCAATTACAGCAATGTTATTCCAAAAAGAAAATACATACATTGCAACATTTGTAACTGGCTCTGAATTACATGTAGGCCCAATCCCAATTCTACGCCTTAGCCCTTCCCCTTACCCCTCGTTTTGCGTGTTCAAGTCAAGGGGTAGTGGTCTCCCAATTC
The DNA here is from genome assembly GCA_903798195.1 of Danio kyathit. Lineage (NCBI taxonomy): Eukaryota > Metazoa > Chordata > Actinopteri > Cypriniformes > Danionidae > Danio > Danio kyathit. The sequence continues at coordinate 11,354,412 of LR812528.1, read as the reverse complement.
TCTTTAGCTTGAAGGCGTAGGGCTTAGGGCAAGGGGTATACACCCCTTCGAACGAAGACTTTTCAGGAGCACACTCGAAAGCAAGGGGTAAGAAAATTTCCCAGAATACACCTGCCACAACGGCAGTATTGTTGAATCCGGAAGTAACACAAATTAGTATGACGTGATTAATTAGTTATTAGTATTTTTTGTCATTATTACGAATTTTTACGACAAACAAACATAACCGCGTTCGTGTTTTACCGTCATGCTTTTTAAAAAAAACGCAAAAAAAAAAATAAAACGCTAAATTTCGCAATCTATAATCCATAATAATGACTTCTATACAGCAGTGCCACAACATTCTATCACTCGATGACACTCGAATACCCTGTCAGAGCAGTCTAGTGACTGAAATTGAGCTTTTTACAGTGTCTGCTATAATGTTAATGTTGCTTTCGTGTGTTTACATAGATGAATATGGCCACTGTGTAAATGCACAGTATAGTTACGATATTATTGCCACATTAGATCGTTATGATCACATAATATATGCCTTCAGTTACTTCCTGAAGATAAATACCAAAAAATAAAGCAACTGGAATAACTACAGCAGTCACGATCGTCTGATCTCATATGAAGCAAGAGATGACGTATACGGGTGTTGAAGTGCTGTCCCAATTCTTAGGAGTAAGTTTTGACGCCCTTCCCCTTAACCCTCGGTTGTAAGGGCCAAGGGGAAGTGGAAGGGGTAGGGGTACAAAAATAGAATTGGGATTGGGCTTTAATTATTTGGTAAAGATTAATAGCAGGAGAAATACCTTTCTGAAATCTCAGACTTCAATCTAATCTTCTTAGTAGTAAGAGATTAAATGTAACACCGATTACATAATTAAATTCTGTAACTGTAATTAAATGTTTTAAAATATGGTTGCATTCGTACTTTTTTGATGCAGGTAAACAAATAAATATTATATATTTTTTATATTAAATTTAGTATGAATTTCATTTTGATTGTTTTTATCTTAAAATATCTTATTTATTATACAATATATTGTAGTTATACACTGTATTATTCTTATTTTTCGTATAATTCTACTGCACTGTATTATTATTATTATTATTATTATTATTAAAGAGCCCCTATTATGCATTAAAAAGGGTCATATTTCGTTTTATGGGTCTCCAACAGCATACTGATATGCATGCAAGGTCAAAAAACACTTACATGGTTTTATAATATGCATTTAATTTTACCTAATTATCCCAGCGACTCCCATATGAATCGTTCAGCGATTCATTTGTTCCCAAACCCCTCCAAACCCCCTCCAAACCCCTCCTTAGTGCGAAGCTAATCTGTGCTGATTGGACCGATGACAGCCTGTTGCGATTGGTTGACAGCGTTCAGCGCGAGACAAAGTGAAATGCCCAGCGCAGCTTATCAACAATATTGAAGTAGTCACAGTGCAGAGTGCATGTGTGAGCATACCTGCCAATACTCCTGTTTTTCCCGGGAGTCTCCCGTATTTTAGACCCATCTTCAGCCACCCACCCATTTTGGTATTTATGCGGGAAAACTCCCGTAATTTCAAACACGCTTCATAGTAGTTAACTTACTAACACTACAGTATCTGGTTCTCAACAGTGGTATTCAGACACCTCACCCCCGAACCTAACCCCCCCCCAGTCTCCCGGATTTTTTGTGTGTGCATGAGTGCATTAAAGCAGTGCAGTTAAACACCAGCACATTGCTCTATTCTTAACAATGATACACATTCAGTGTTAATCCACACAGCAGCAAAAGCTGAACTATTCTGAACCTTGACCGCTGCACGTGTGTGTAGGATCAGCTGACGGTGGAAATAGCAACGACAAACGGCAGTAGATCATGAGCTCACAAATGCATTTAAATCCATAAACAAAGCGGCACGTGTCGCATTTTTAACGTGGCTTTAGACGCGATATGAGAATATAAAAAGTTAACCAGTTAAACACCAGCATATTGCTCCATTCTTAACCATGACACACATTCAGTATTAATCCACACAGCGGCAAAAGCTGAACTATTCTAAACCTTGACCTACGCACGTGTGTAAGAACAGCTGATGGTAGCTATAGCAATGACAAACGACAGGATTACAAGCTCACAAACACGTTTAAATTCGCAAAGAAAGCGGCATGCATCACGTTTTTAGCGTGGTTTTAGTCGCGATATGTATATGTGTTATATGTTCTCAGAGCTTACCTGTACTCTGCTTTGCCCAACGATCACCAACCCTCAAGTGTCTGCTAAGGATCTCATCCCCCACCAGCCGAAGCCCAGAGTGCTGCAGCCTGCCTTTATTTGACTTTGTGCCTAATAAACTGTCCTTATTTTGCCCGCACCCCTGGTGTATTGTCTGTCCATTACAAAATGGAGGAAGAAACTAATCCATGAGCTGTGTACTGATAGTTCCTGTCGAGCTCTGTCAAAGTCTCATACATCAGCAGTCTTTTCTGATCCTTCCTTTTTTGCAAAAATAAACCTCAACCACTGACTCTTCACAGCTTCATCTTTGGGTAGAGAAAATAACACAAACTTCCCCTCAAACTTCCAATAATATCCAGATTAGCACAGCGTCTTCATGACTCATGATTTCAGGATCTGTTTATCTTCCTCTTTGTCTTTGCTGCTGTATTAGTGGGCGGGACCGCAGATTTAAATTTTCCCGGGTTTGTGCGCGCAACAATTGGGCGGGCCTTATGTTTCGTATCCACGTCACGCCGAAAGGGCCAAAGACTTGTTATCAAGACGATTCATTCGAACCACTATAAGTCGACTCATTTTTAGATGAATCAATAGTTTTAAACACTGTCCACTTTCAGATTTAATCCTTAGCTGGATATTTCACTTCACTTGAAGCTGTGTTACACGTTACATGGAAGGTCATTTTCAAAAACCCATAATAGAGGCTCTTTAATATATAAACTTTTATATAATAGCTTAAATCAGCTCACAAACCCCTGCGTTTTATTGCAAGTAACTCCCACATGAAATTACCCCATGCGAGTAATTCAAATGTACTACAATTTTTAAGCCTAGCGCAGCATTTACTACATGATACCACTTTTAATACTCCTGGAGAATAATGTAAAGTCAATTTACCCATACAAGTCTTGCCATCAAAAGTGAGTTCATAACCCTCTCTACAGAGACACTGGAAGGAGCCCACATTATTGACACACCGGCCGTTCCTGCAGAGCTGAGAGTGAAAAACTGCACACTCATCGATATCTAAAGATCATATGAGAACATGAAACATTAATAAGACTGTAGGCAAATGAGACAGCTATACATAGAAATGGCAATAAATATATACAGTTGAAGTCAGAATTATTAGCCCCCCTGAATTATTAGACCCCCTGTTTATTTTTTTCCCCAATTTCTGTTTAACGGAGAGAAGATTTTTTCAACACATTTCAAACATAATAGTTTTAATAACTTATTTCTATTAACTGATTTATTTTATCTTTGCCATGATGACAGTAAATAATATTCTACTAGATATTTTTCAAGACACTTCTATCCAGCTTAAAGTGACATTTAAAGGCTTAACTAGGTTAATTAGGTTAACTAGGCAGGGGTGCGTTTCCCAAAACCATCGTTAGCCAACTAAGGTCGCAAGTTTCGTCGTTACAAACATAGTTCTTTGATTTGCTGTTTTCCGAATCCATCGTTCCAACGAACATTCGCAAACTGTGTCGCAAACTTGAGCACTTGAAACGACACCTCTGCGGCTGTAGTTAGAAGCATAGTTCCTGGCTGTGTTCTATTCCCACTTATCCCCCTATGCCCTATTCATTTAGAACATTCTAACATTCAAAGTTGGAATTATTAAAAATAAAAAAGCATTAAGGTCTCTCTTAGGTGTAATTTTCTTTCAAAGTATTTTTACAGTTCAGTTTTAGCGATCTTCATGTTTACAATTGTGCTCCCTTCGCAGTGCACTTTGAAAACATTGATATCATTTTGAACACAGCCTCATGGCGAAAGCTATAGGTATATTTAAAAGCGGAAATTATGTTGCGTCTCCAAAGCTTGTGAAAATAAAAAACATAGCATACGTTAATTCTTTTATTTTATAGTGGGTTATTTATTAAGTTTCTCTACTGTATATGACATGGGTCTGTTGGTTAGAACTTTCTGCTGTGGTTTGCATGTGTCAAATTGTAATTTTTGTAAAATAAATAAACAATATCCTAAATAATAATAATCATCATCATCAATAATATTATTAATATTAGTATTAAAGTAAATATATTTATAATAAATAGCCTCATTATTTATTTATATGATTTATATATGATATTAGAATAGTGTTAGCTTTTGTAAGTGATTTTATGTTTTAGAATAGAATACGTAATGTTCAACTTCTCAATAATATTGGTTAAGCAAACATTATATGTGCCATTTACATATATTTTAATGAATATGGAAAATGAGTGCATCTTTTTACCAAAACTAATATTGGATTTTATTTTAAATGCGTGTTTGTGTAAAACAATATAATTTGCATAAATAAATGATGGGGTTGTTCTCTAAAGAAGTTACTCCACCCCGTTCAGAGCAGCATTATGGGCGTTTTACGTTATAACTGACGTGGTTCAAGCGATGGATCTGCGACAGAGAAACTACGGGTTTTGGGAAACACTCGTCGCTACATCGTTCTTTTGCCAATTGATGCATCGCACTATGATAGTTCAGCCGCGAGTTACGTCGTTGTTTGGGAAACGCACCCCAGGTTAGGGTAATTAGGCAAGTTATTGTATAACGATGGTTTATTCTGTAGACTATCAAAAAAAAATTTAGCTTAAAGGGGCTAATAATTTTGTCCTTAAAATGGTGTTTAAAAAATTAATAACTGCTCTATTCTAGCCGAAATAAAGCAAATAAGACTTTCTCCAGAAGAAAAAATATTATAAAACACGCTGTGAAAATTCCCTTGCCCTTTTAAACATATTTTGGGAAATATTTAAAAAAGAAAAAAAAATTCAAAGGGGGGCTAATAATTCTGACTTCAACTGTATGTAGGATGATTGATTATTAATCCCTGCTGAAATAAAAAAGGCTATTTCAAATGAACAACTGTACTTCAAACATGTACTATAATATTATACATCAGTTATAAAATGGTCACATGAACTTTACCTGTACAGTAGTCATTAGTGGCAAGCTCAAATCCGTGATGGCAGATACAGTTAAATGATCCAACAGAGTTTTTACATGTGCCATTCCCACATGGCTGATCTGAACATTCATTAATATCTACAAAAGATAAGAACACATCCTATAAACATCATTACACACAATTGCTTATGGTGAATTATTTCACCTCGAATGATGAAAAGGTGTAATTCAGAGTAGGGTTGCACAATATATAATTTCAGCATCTATATCACAATGTGATCATTCGCAATTGTCACATGACAGGATATGTGATGTTGAGTTTGTATTATAATTTATCATTTGCATGTGTTTTTGATGCCTGTGATGGTATAATGATTTTAAAAGCATTCAGGTATGAGAAATTGTACCATTTGTGACCTTAACTACAATTAATTGTACTGAATTATTTTTATTTTTATCATTCAGTTACTGTACTTGCATACTAACTTGGGAAATGATAAAACTCTATTTTAACTGTATCTTTTCCTTGATTGTGTTTATAGAGTATGCATGAAAATACTCACAACACATGCAAATACAGAAATGCTCTGTAAATAGCACAGACCACAACAAAAATGCGTCGGGGAACCCCAAAAAGTTTATAAATTGTTTATTAGATTTTATGAAGTTGCAAATAGTAAACATTAATTCGTCAATCTCTGACTAAATATGTGCATGAAAATACTCACAACACACAGTAGCACAGGCAACAACGAAAATGTGTCAGGGGACCCCAAAAATTGTATAGATTGTTTATTAGATTTTATGGAGATGCACACTCACTGCAGATCTAACATTATAAATTCTTTCCAAATAGAGATAGTAAGTCATATAGTGAATTGTATTCATATCGCAATATATATTGCAAAATAAAAAATATTGCAATGTTAGAATTGTCCAATATTGTGCAGCCCTAATTCAGTTTTAATGACAAGCTTCATTAGAAGTCACTCTGTATGAGCTTAAACCAGGAGTACTGTATACAAAACACAGGTCCTGATGAAGTAGATACAGATGTGAAGAGATCTTACCTACACACATCCTGCGGTTTGGTGTTGCTGTGAATCCGGTGTGGCACATGCACTCATACCCTCCTGGAATATCCACACAGTCACCATGACGACACACACTGGGTGTCTCCAAGCACTCATTACGGTCTGAAAACCAGTGTTCATGGAAGCAGAGATACTGTATATAGTCATGTGAAATTCAGATCAACTGGTTTTTGCAAGACACTGCAACACTAATAAATGTGTGGACATAATCTGTGAGTGATCTACCTACAAAAACAAAAATTACAATCAGATTTGTTCACACACAAAATACAAGTAAACGGACTACTGGTGCAAACCTTATATTGTATATAATAATGTCACATAATTAACTACCCTCCATATATGTTGATTCGGAAAGGGAAACACCCAATATGCATATACAATAGGGATGCAACGATTATAGATTTCGGTTGTACGATTATAGTCTGAGAAATAATCACGGTTTCACGGTTATCACGATTATTATGCATTCATTAATTTCAAACACCACTAGTTTAGAAAATAAGATGAAAACTCCTTAATTTTACAGTGTTGTTTATTGCTGCTCAGTAACCAATTAATACAGCATATAATAATATTAAAATTTAAATCTCTCTTTGTGCTTAAAAATAAGTGAATGTTTTTGACATTTAAACATAAATAATTTTACACTGTAAATAAATGACAGAACAATGAATAAATAAATGAAAAAAAAAAAACAGTATTTGTCTAATGCAGAGCTTGAAATGAACTTTTTTACCTGGTAGCACCGGTGCTCACAACTTAAGAAAATGTAGGAGCACCAGAAAAAATGTAGGAGCACCCACCAAAAATTAACGAGCACCACTGCAAATTGTATATTACCGGATTTATTGTATTCAGAAACAACTTACAGACTTATTGATATCTGTGCAATAATTCCAAAATGAATGTCTAATAATTATAAAATATTAATGATGATGATGACAATAATACTAACAAAGAATTACATTTCTCATTATCATTTTGCCTTGAATGTGCTTGAATGCTTGAAAGTCCTACTGTTACATTATGAAAAATAAATCTATGGTTTGCAGCAAACAAAAATGATGCATTGCAGTAAGAAATATTTATTTTGCACTGTTGTTTTTATATGTATGTCAATTTAATAAACAGAAAGATCGGACAAAAGAAAGTAAGAAAAGTTTCACTTCTGCACCTCTTTAAAAGTTTTGGTTTCGATTTGGTCATTTTGAATGCTCAGTCTGGTTATGTACTGATCTTCATTTTTCTGTGTTTGTGGAATAAAGCAGACGAGTCAGCCAACCCAATAAATAAGCAGGGCAGAGCAGGATTCGCGTGATGACCACCGGCGCAATACCCTTCCTTGTCATGAGCCGCAGTTTCATTTTAAACTTAGTAAAGGCGAGCTTCTTTGGCGATTATGTATCCAGTGTTAGATTTTACATTTAGCGGACATTTGCGCTGAACACACGGTGAATGCAACGCATCAAGATTCAGGCCATTAAACAGCGGATTCACTCCGAGTCTTTCAGCACTCTCTCCGAAATCACTCGATTGATCTCGGCTGGCGGATCAACATTCACCACATCATGATCGCTCTTATCAGCGCCAATATTTCTAACTTTAAGTGTTTCTGCAAAGCTGTGTACTTTTCATGTACTGCTTCTTCCTCAGCCGTTTGCAAATCCCGCGGTCACAAAAGCCCCGTCATCTCAACGAGGTGCGTCTGAAAAGCGTGAGCACGTTGCACCGCGTCGCATGCCCGTCCCTCCATTGGAAATAACGAACTTGCACGAGCTAGCCTTAGTTAATAGCCTCAGTCATAGTTAATCTAGTGTGCGTGGTTATTAGTCTCAGTGTACAAACTAGCACACAGTTAGCATAACTGTTTAGTTGCTGCAGTTTTGTTCCATGCAGAAACGCGGTGTTGAGAAGCTTTGACGTTTAATTAACCGTGAAGAATTAAAGCGCGGTTAATAGTGAAACCGGTTAATCGTTGCATCCCTAATATACAATAAGGTCAGCTGCAAAAAGAACTATGTCCATTCTTTTTCACAATTAACATTTAATACACTGTGTTGGACTAGGCTATTAATCAAAATGAAATTGCAAACATGATTGATCATATCTGTGATTGCCATCCACATCTTGTCAGGGAAGCATGGTTGTATGTTCAGTAGTAAATCTTCTCCGAAAGCCAGAGGGTGCTCTTGTGCAGAAACTCCAAACATGAACAAACCCAGAAAATCTCCAGAGTGTTGCATTATAACAGAAGATTTAACTGCTTTGATTAATGGCATGACAATGGAATCATTTAACAGATGAATTTATTTCAGACAATTGACTGAAGTTACAAAGTGAGTTTGGAGTAAAAATGTTATTAAATGTGGCGATCGTATGTACAGATCCTACACAGAACCATAATTCAGTGAGATCCAAACTGGTTTTATTATCACAGATGATAATAGAGTGGAGGAACTATGACGTTAATTTGTATGCAAAAACCCGAAAGCAAGTTAGCATTTTAGCAGTTCCGGTTCCCTCGTCCAAAGTCAATAAGTTTTTTCAATGGGATTTAGTAAAATTGCTTAAATAAGGTTCGTGGGTAACACAAACTCAAGATACTTTCACGTTTTATTCTACGAAATTAAACACATCAGTTACATCACACTCTTGATTTTTTAAATCGGTTACGCTTCTTTAAAAAGACGGTTGCTAACAATTTGCTAAATGGGACTACAGGCGGTGTCAGAGACATTATTCTTCATCGAGCTGATCTGGTCTGGAATGCAGCTCGCTTGCATTGGGCATTTGGATTTGTCTGTTATTTAAGTATTTTCATGAATAGTATTTTATTGTTTGTAGTATTTTTCTAATTGGGAATTCATATTGTGTGTAGATAATGCCTTCACTTGTAAAGACAGATAAATTTTTTTGATCATTTATTTTAATTAAACGATATTATGGGGATACTGCCTACCAGTGCAGCCTGTCTCTTTCCTGCTCTCAGTAATGCAAACGTGTAAATAAATGTGTAAAAAAATACATACATATTAACTGTCATTTTATCAAAGGATTTTTCGTTGGCTTTTTCTTCATCTGAACACATTTAACTCTGTCATAACTGCCATATTTACACTCCTCCTTAAAATTTATAGCAGATGTGACTGTATGGGCTGATTTTCGCTGTACTTCGTGACAAAAAAAAAGAATATTGAATGATGTTCTTTATCCATAATGGAACTTGCAGGCATTTGATAGACTTGTTCCTCACGCCTCATTTCTGTCGTCTATCACTAAGGTAAGCGGGCTGTATGCACGCGGGAGATTATTTAAACGTGTTTTATGATAATACTATGTAGGCACATTTATACATACAGTTTTAAAACTTTTAGAACAACCGTAAAGCAAAACAAAATGCATTTCCCACGTAAAAAAACTATCCAAAAGCACGTAGGTATATGTGTTTTTGTGTATTTATGGGTTTATAATATGTAGCGTGGATTATAATATGATAAACCAAGAGATTAAATCTTTGTCATGGACCATATTTCTAAAAAATTAGCTTGAAAAGTTGTCGGTAGCATGGTGGTGCTGACGTCACAGGCGAGCGGCCCAGGCGCTGTAGTCCGTTTATAGTTTTATGTTAGCTTTTCCATTCTTGCGTTTGCATTTAAGATCCAAAAGTGCTAAAAGTTGTATTTTCGTGTGAGGATTACCCGGCTGGACAAAACGTGTAAGTGTAATGAACAGTGTTTGAACACAGAGCTTATTATTTGCAATCTTCGAAAAGCCTATGGAAAAATACTATGGGGATTTTATAGAGGGAACTAGTTTTATGCTAGCAGCCGATTGGCCTACAAGGTAACGTCATAGTTCCTCCACTCTATTAAATCAAGATAATCGTTCTGTTTAAATTGATTTGAATTTTAGAGGCGATTTTGTTAATGCTTGTAAGTAAACTACAACTCTGTTCAGTAAATGCTTCCCCATCTGAGAGCATGTGCTGGAGGTTTACTAGAACCAACTGCACTGATAAAATGCGCATGAAAATCATCTTTGATTAATCGCCAAGCCCTAAACCATGTGTGTTCCATAAATACTGACAGTAGTTATTTAACTCCAAAAGAGGGGTTGAATTGGCACAAAATAGTCTAAATATGGCCCTTGTAAACTACATTGTTCTCATGGAATAATGCCATTTTAAATGTAGAAAGTATCTAGTTTTTGGAAATAACTTGAGTAATCTGTTTGTTTTTTAATGACATGAAATTATTTTATACAAACTCATAACCAACAAGTCTTAGCTCCAGTGGGATTATCAGCTCACCATTACAGTCTCCATTAGGTGTGAGTATATACCCATCAGAACATTCACACTGATAGCCGCCTGGACGGTTGATGCAATCTGCATTTCTCTGACACACAGGCTCTCTACTGCTGCATTCATCAATGTCTGAACACACAAAACACAGTGCTAAACATGCATAAGAATTCCTTTAAACGTGCTAGCATTATGTGTTAAATAGCAAATGTGTACATTATATAAAATAGCACACAGGTTCTTAATTGACAACGACAATTCTGGCATATTAAATTTAGTAGTTCAAACTTACAAGTCATCTAGTTTTTTATATTAACTACACATTTCGTTTCTTTAAATTGGAATGTTCCTTCAATCTCCAAGAAAATATGGAGCTCAGTATTGCCTGTCATATTAAGACACAACTATATGTATATCAGTCTTTGATTTCTTCCAAAGATGGCATGTAAAGGGTCCTAGAACTGAGCCTTGTGGTATTCCATGCCAAACGTGTCAGTATGATGTGGATATACGATATGACTGGAATTGTACATGTATTAAAGACTTAAGGATGGTGGAACTGCTCAAGAATCTTGCCAGTGAAACTTTTTTTTGAGATTATCTTGTGTTTGCTGAGGGCCAAAAAGGCTGTGAATGACACACCAGAAATTGTTTTCTACATGAATGATCTACAATAAATTATCTTGGGCTTTAGTCCAGGTATTTACATTGACAAAAGAAGCATTTACCTGCAAATCTACAGAAATCAACTAAGTAGCTATCAAATATTTACCTGGACCATCCTTTCCATTTGAAAATGCATGCATTAACAACCATTTACTGAAGGTTATGCCATTTTTTGAATGCTGTCATGTCAAGACACTGCAAAAGACAAGCAAACTTGCCTTCCTAGCATGTTTACACAGAAATGCAGCACAGTGTAATGCAAAAAAAAAAATCTGATTCAACAGCCCCTTATAGAGAAAATAACCATCACACCTTCACAGATGAGCAGCAGGTCATTATAAAGGAAACCAGTGGGACACTCGCAGTGGAAACTGCCCATGTGGTTTATGCACACACCGTGAGCACAAATTCCCGGGATTTCATGACATTCGTCAATATCTGGAAAAGATCAAAACCATTAAATATGAAGTAAAAACAATTCCTACTATGTCAATAGAAATTTCACTGCGGGGCAAATTTGTTGTTACCTTTCGGCTTTCCAGTTGCAATGTCGATCCAGAATCCAGTCACACTGCCACAAAGACTGCTGTAGTCACCTAAAAAACAGGGTACAATCATTAAGGCACAGGGATGCTTGTGTAACAGCTTAGCTACAGATTGAAAAAACAAATTACCCAAAAAATGATTTCAACTTACCACATACAGTTGAAGTCAGAATTATTACCCCCCCTGAATTATTAGCCCCCCTGTTTATTTTTTTCCCAATTTCTGTTTAACGGAGAGAAGATTTTTTCAACACATTTCTAAACATAATAGTTTAAATAACTTATTTCTATTAACTGATTTATTTTATCTTTGCCATGATGACAGTACATAATATTTGACTAGATATTTTTCAAGATACATCTATACAGCTTAAAGTGACATTTAAAGGCTTAACTAGGTTAATTAGGTTTACTACCTGTAGGCAGGTTAGGGTAATTAGGCAAGTTATTGTATAACGATGGTTTATTCTGTAGACTATCGGAAAAAACAACGCACATCACATGACCACACACACACACTTTGGAATGCGCTGCAGTGATGACAGCTGTGCACATCGGACTTCTCATCAAGGATCTACTGCTGGATTTAATCTCACTATATTTGTTAAACGTGATATTTAATTCATCTTGTCTCTATCTAACGACATATTCCTCGACTTTGGTCTTTTAAATCTGTTACTTGTTCTCAGGTAACGTGTTTTGGCAGAGCGCAAAGATGAGTTAATATACAGTATAAATTTTTGTAACCACGTACACTGATTCTGCACATTTGACTGATTGCTTGCCTTTATTTCCTATATTGTATAAGCTTATTGTACGTACGTTATACTTTTATAACGGCCATTATTGATTATTAAAACCGATATTTAGCAAAAGAGAGGGTATGTTTCGTATTTTCAATGAAAATTAAAGGAAGCAGTATAGGCTCAGTTTTGTTATAAATATGCACACAGTGAAGATGACGCTCATAAGAATATGCAGCTACACGATGCCTCAACATTTTTGCTGTCTGTAAATTACTTTCAAAATGGAAACAGGCAGTTTCTTATATCATGTTTTCATTTTATTGTTGAGAAAATGAAACAACGTAGCCAGGGTGATGTGAATGAGGTTATAGAGTACACTGCTGCCTTTGAAGATTTACCCGACGTGTCCTCGGGAGTTTGTTTTCCATACCAAACTTGCGAAGTCTGAACAAGGAGAGACTGAACTGTGTGTAGGCTACTTAATATTGAGAAAAAAGCCCCAATCAGATTGAATGTCAGCAGCCACGCCTCCGTTTTCAGATGTCTCCATTTTCCCCCATTCACACTGAGAAGGAGCAGCGTTTTAGAATGAAAACGGCCTCTTCAGGGTTTCTAAAACGCTCCATTTTCAGCGCTCGAAAACTCCGGCGTAGTGTGGACGGATGGCGTAACCGTAGCAAAACTTATGCGTTTTAAACCTAAAACGTATTAGTGTAAACGGAGCCTGAGTTATATCCAAACACACATCCTTTTCTTAAGCCCCATATGATGATGCATAAGTCTCCAAAACCCGACAGGTGGACAAATCTAAACTTTACAACCTTAACACACCTCTTTTTTAGACCAGAACATCTATGAGTCCACAATGTGGCACAAATGGATTTGCTATTTGAACAATGTGGTGCAAAACGTGAAAATTAGGGTTGCGCTGGTCTGAAAATAGCAACAAATCTCGTCATACACGTTTTGCGCTTTATTGCACCGGGAGTATGATAGGGCCCTCAATATTGTTTTAAACAACAAAAAGTTTTTGTGTAAACCATCAGATGAAATTCTACCTCTTTACAGTTAGAGTAAGTAAGTGAAGTTTATTTATAAACTAATTTCGAGAGGATCACGTGATTATGATTGAACACGGCTGGTTACGCATTAACCATGTATGACCCTAACCCACTATAAAGAGCCAGGGTTTCTTACTACAGTCATCTTCGATTTGAAGAATCCCTCCCTTCCACCCCTACTCCTCCACCTTTCCTTTCATAGGGCGGCACGGTGGCCCAGTGATTAGCACTGTTGCCTCACAGCAAGAACGTCACTGGTTCTAGTCCTTTAACAGACTGGCTGTCGTTTCTGTGCGAAGTTGGCATGTTCTTCCCATGCGCGCGTGGGTTTCCCCCGGGTTCTCCGGTTTCCTCCCACATTCCAAAAGCATGCACCACAAGTTAATTGATCAATCAAAATTTAGCACTAGTCAAACTTTTATCCATCAGCATATCTCTTTATAGCAATTATTTTCTGTCATCAACTCTTATCAAAAGGGGGGAGTTCTCGAGATCTACCTGAGCTCAAAGCTCCCCTCTCGCCCTGCAAACGGAAGGGACCCCAGGGCTCAAGAACCTTTTGGGCTCAGGGCTCTCTTCCGGGACAGCATGCCAAACTTGCTTTATAATCAATCATCACCTAAGTGTGAACTCTTGAAATGTATGTGCTTACCAGTGCCAGGTATTGGGCAGGCATGGCATGGTTTGTTCCAGGCTTTTCCCACATTGTAAGAACAGCAGCACAATCTGTGTGTGATGTTAAAGTTGAGCTGATGTTCACAGGCACTGCCATTGTAGTTACGATAGCACAGACTTTTCCTCATATCTAAAACAACACCAATCCAACAAATTTAGAATATGCATTTTTTTAAAACATATACGGTCACTGTAAATAACAGTCTAAAATTAGTCACTAAACCACACAGACATTTAAAATGTAAATAAAAGTCAGTAATTGATATTAAAGCTATTCTATTGTTCCTCTGTGAAGACACACTCACCCATGCATCCGTGTCCTCCATTCACCTGAATATAATCCTGTGGACAGACACAAGTGTAGTTTCCCAGTGTGTTGTAGCAGGTGCCCGGACCGCAAACCCCCAAACTGAGCACACACTCATCGATATCTGAAAGAGATACAGTATATTACAGTCATACCTTTGAGCAAAGATGTCACTTTGGTTTGAGAAGTGAGGGGACAAAAAATCTAATTTTCTACATTTACATACTTCAATAGTGACACAAAATACAGTGAAAAAATACAGCTAATCTAAAGTTAATAAAAGTTAATATGGACTCAATATTTTGTTGTTTGTTCAAACAACTTATTTAAAATGAGCTGAAATAACACACTTCTTGATATTTTCAGGGAGACAACTTAATTGTTTTATGTTCAATACACTTAAATTTGTAAAAACTGGTAAGTCAACTTAATTCCTTCATGTTGTCCCAACACAAATCGATTGTGTGTAACCCAGCATTTTTTTTACAGTGTGTAGCCTAATTATATTAAAATGGTTGTTTTATCACAATAATCGTTTTATGCGATTTAGTTAATGAAAAATGTAAACATTTACAGTAGATTGATGGTGTTAACTTCTTGTGCAGTACAAATTCCTAAACATCAGGTGTAGACATATTTGGTTTGACAGAAAATAGGATTATTCTAACCTGAGCTAATATACAGAATCAACAGACTCACATCTCCCTTTTTCATTCATGTTGTCATTAACAATTCATCCATCGATAACACTTTAGTTTAAGCAAAGAGCTTAGAATCACCAAGAGGCGACACTCAATAGAATGTTACATTGCAACAGCAGCACCCAGCAACAGCCCCGTGATTCCGCCATTTTGGAGTGAAAGCAATCGTCCGTCCATTGGATCTTATTGCTGTCACGATGGCAAGCAGCTGTTCTTTTATTTATTTATTTAAAAAGTGCATTAAAGCTTAAATACAACCTGAAAGACGCCAATACAACACTTACTATCACAATCATCAGCACTTTTAATAGTTTATTTTACACACTTAATGTTTATATTTTAACTATACTTGTTGTCTTGGAACTGTCATTTTTTGGTCAATTTAATTTAAATGACTTTAATTTAACAGTTTATGCACTAGCATAATACAAATTAATACTGACATGTTAAATTAAATTAACATGACTTTCAAAATGGGATGTTGATAACAGACTGACAGCACACTTTTTGTTGCAGTATTATATATTATAGTATATAGTATTTTTTTCCAGTGTTGTTTGTTGAAGAAATACTGATAAAGCTTTTATGTTGAAAAGCCACTTGCCAAAATGATTGGATTCTGACACAAATTCATCGTACACATACACACACATACACATCTATGTTAATATATTATATGTCTAATGATCTGAATCCAATTAAATACATAAGGGAAATTTTGAAGAGACATCATTTAAGCATCTCTTTGAGCAACTCTAAAAGAGGGGTCATTTTTGAAGAATGGAAAAGATATATGTTGCAAAATGAAGCCAACTTGTTCATTCAATGCCTAGAAGTCTTGGTGCTCATTAAAAATCACGGAGGCCATACAAACTAGATAAAGTAGTTTTTGTCGTGGAGTATACTCAGTTTTGCATCACCCTAATTTAAGTAAAACTAAAGAAAATTAGTAATTTAAGTTATTTTGCTAACCTTATTTTTATGTCATAAGTTTAACAGATATTATATTAAAATTAGTCATGTCAACATTTTGGAAATTGTTTTCTTTTCATTGAGATGTTGTTTAAAATGTCGCTTTTCAATGGGGGTGTATAAATATATAATATTTTAAATTTAACTCAATATTTTAATTTATTCTGTCCAGTGTTAGTTGTCCATGCTGTTGTTCTATTGGAATTTTCATCCCAAAATGGCCGCCGCGTGACACTAGCGGCATCTAGTGGCTGTTTGCCAAACAGCAACAGAGTGTCGCCTCTTACGCCCCATTCACACAAGGCGTCAGCTTCAACGCTTCCCATTCACTTTGAATGGGTGACGTCAGGCGTTGCCGAAATGCATTGTGGATCCGTCGGTGCTGCTTCAGAGGCGTTGCACGCTGCAGAAGTTGGGACTTGCTCAACTTTTCAAGCGCAGACGGAAGCATCAGCCAATTAGATCGCTGTATGCAAATACACCTGCTCGACAGTGGCCTATTGCAGACTAATTTCATTGGCTGAAGCTGCTATGACGATCGCGTCAGCCCTAACTTCAGACACGCCCTCTGTCAAGTGTTGACGCTGAAGCCCCGTGTGAATGGGGCGTTAGTGATTCTATGCTCTTTGGTTTAGGTCACAATTTATGGTTTTACAGTTTTTCTCACTCACTTTGGTGCATTTCTCACAATACTGTTTACATTTGCACAACAGTTAATGCATTTCTCAAAACAATTAGTCATTTGTGCACATCATAGTAGCAGTTTCTCATTCCTTCCAACAAATTGCAAATGCTTTTGAACATGCATCGATTGCTTTCATACAACTCTCTGCTGTTTGTAACATTATCATTTGCTTATGTCATGTCAGTCAAAATGAACTAAACTTGTGAATGCTGAATAGTCATTCCATATAAAACTAATAGTCCTCATTCAATTACTTGAGTCAAGAATGTTGAACTAGTTCAACTCTAGCCAAAGGAAGTTTATGTTTGTTGTAATTAAGGGTGTATTTATTATTTTGCACAATGCTGTGAATAAATTAGAATTGCAAAGAGCAAATGCAGTAAAAAATGTGAAACATACATATTCAGTGTCTTGTACTCAGATACCTCACTAAATGCAGTGATGTCTAACTTTACAGTAGTTTTCTGAGAAAAACTGTAATAGCATGAACTGTGACCTAAACTAAAGTGTACCTATCCATCTGTTGCTCATTGCTGTTTGGCATTTTATTGCTGACTGAAATTATTGTTTCAACCACAACTCCTGCTTATTATTTTTAGAGTTATTGGACATGAAAGCACAGGACACGAAGACTCTCTCTGTGTCCTGCTTTGCCACGCGATCTGGAGCGATGATGATGAATGGTTAAAAAATGATTAAAAGTGGGGGGACACAAACAGGATTTTGAAAAGTGGTCCCAAGTGGAAATTATGCCCCTGCTCTTGAGCGTCTCTCAGTTAAAAAAAAGTATATGTAAACCTCTCTTACCTTCACAGATGCGACTCTGTGTGTTGAGGTAGAATCCTGCTGGACATTCACACTGGAAACTTCCGAATGTATTAACACAGTTTCCACCCTGACAGAGGCCGGGGAGCTCCTGACACTCATCAATATCTGACACCAAGAGAAAAAAAAACAACAAAAAGAAACACAACTCAAAAGAAATAAACAAAGATGCAAAAAAAGAAAAGAAAAAAACATTTCATCCTGCCTCTCCAAGAAGATCAGAGAGTCTTTGCATATTGATAGCAGCTCCCTGGCACCTGTAAATTACACGCAATATCCAGGAAATCCAGTGAGAAAAAGACCCCTTTTTCCACGGTATTAAAGTGTGGTTTCTGTAATTCCAACACAAACTGTATCCAGCTGGTATACGGCTGGTGTTTT